>JAQZBX010005246.1:0-57147 GCA_029593785.1 Cabassous unicinctus
TTGAGACTCCATGCACTAGAGGGAAAGATGTCCCATAAAGTAAGGAAGCTGGAGACCAACAGGAATGGAAAGCCCCTGGGACGCACCAGAAATACAGGGTAGGACTTTGAATTTCTGCAGACATGGATGGAGGCTAGAACACATCTCATTTAGATCACAGAGGTGGGAAGACCCTGATGACATCTGGGGTCAATAAGAATTAAATACACTCATAAAAGCATTTCTGCTCTAATGCCTTGCAGTTGTAAAATCAAGCACTAAAAATAAATGGTTTCATGGGAAGAATGGGTCTGGGGATGATAAATCAAAACTGCTTGTAACCAGAGCACTCAGGAAGAGAATACCAGTCTAATGCAAATACGGACGGAGTTAACATCTGACCACCAAGCGCACCCAGACCAGTCAATCCTCAGCAACTTAATGCTCTGGGTGTTGTGTCTCCTGTGAGCACCAATTTCATCAAAATTTTAAAATTCATTCCAGGATATAACCTTCTTCCTGAATCCATTGATTTAATACAGGGAGAAATGCCTTCCCAGCCTCTCAAGAAGCTTAACATGGTGGAAAGTACCATAGTTCCTGAAGCTGTCAAACCACTCAGTACCTGCACTAAAGAAAGGCATTTTGTCTTTTGTCCTGAGGTCTTCTTTAGGGAAAGCTTGTTCCTGATATCTTCAAAACCTTAATGTTCCAATGGAAATGACAAATGAACTAACCTGTCTTCTGCATTATACAGACATGATTTCCCTCTTAAAAGATTACATAAGAGGTCATTTGTGTCAATGAAATGTGTTGTGCCAGGACAGACTGTACTACTTGCTTCTCTCCACCTTTCCTTTGGCTTTTTGTAGGGGAAGGCCGAGGCTGCAGGCACCATGAAAACTCATTGAATCACCCATCCTAGCCTTGCTACCCCAACAAGCACCCCTAGCAGCAGAGCCTGCAGTAATCTTGGGTGGAAAGCCAGAGAATTACCGAAAGTCATGGAAAGCCTTGTCAGAGTCTCTGGAGTGTTAAATATCTTCTTACTCTTTCAAGGTTGAGTTTCATTTCAGAAATTTAATTATATTTTTAGAAAATTTTCATTGTCGTATATTCATTCTAATAGTCTTTCACTTATTCATTCATATTTTCATCAAATATGAATTGAAAGTCTCCTGTGGTTCCGTGTAAGTTACAAGATACGAATATGTGTGTGTGTGTATTATCCCTCTCTAGGTTTTGAAATCATTTAAGACAAATATGCATCTCTCTGTCCTCATGGGTTAAGTCTGGGCTTGACATAGACCAAGTCTCCTTAAATCCTTTTGAATGAATGAAGTTACTACAACTTCCTTACTCAGCAGTTAAAAGCTCATGCTCTGGATCTAGAAAGATCAGAGTTTAAATCTCTGGTTCACCATACTGCTATAACCTTAGACATGTTACTTAACTCTATTGGCCCCAGTTTCCTTACATGTGAAATGAGAACATCAATAAAATGAGACAATGTGTGTTAAACATTTATCACAGTGCCTGGTACAATTCATGTGCTCAATAATTGTTAATTGCTGTTGCTTTTATTATCATTATTATTACAGCTATAAGAATAAGCCATTTGTCTTGCCCTCAATTTATATATTGACAGCTCTAAAGAACTCTAGACAGCATTTAATCCAGAGTGGTCTTTTTTACAGATGGAGAGTCTGACTCTCAAAGATATTGAGTGATTTGCTCAAGGTGGATTTGCTCAAGGTGGATTAATAAAAGACAGCACGGTGACTGGATAAGTTTTCTGAATTCTAGTCTTTCTGTCACCCCTAGTCGTCTTCTGAATCTGCCTTCATCCTTAAGCCCTCTTCCCCTCCCCCCACCGATGTTTGGAGAAAAGAAATAGGAATCACACCTACTTAAAATCTGCAATTTCATATGCACTTCCTTGCTTGTTACTGTTGCTCCTTTGGAGCCTTGCAGAACCTCATGAAAAAGATAAGGCAAATATTATCTCCATGAAGGTAACGGTTCTTTAAATTGCAACATAAACTAGATTAAACAATAGAGATAACAATTGGCTCATTGATAGGAAACACAAATAAGCAGTCTTCATTCTGGACTGATCCAGTAGCTCAAATATAATTGAACCTCACTGGTAGCCTTAATGATATAATTCCTCAATGACAAAGCCTCAAGGACTTTGTTTCTTTATATTTCTCAGCTCTCCATAGTGTTCGCTGCATCCTAGGGCTGGTCGCCTGCATAGGCCCAGAACGCTGCAAGGGGCAGTGCAGGCTATATCGTTCTTCACTTATGCCCAGGAGAAACCAGAGTCCCGTCTCACAATCCTCAAACAAGCATCTTGAAGTTTGTGATGATTGGGCCACCGCTGAACCCCAGGGGGAATGGGGAGTGAGTGCCAAAGCACTGGCAACAGATGATTTTCTCATTTTATCTCTACCTGTCATGTACCTCATCTAACTTACTGCCTGCAAATGAGTAGAATGAGGTTCAGGGACCCAGACGTCATAAAGATCCCATAAGTCATTGGGTGAACCTTCTAGGAGCAGGTGACCAAGAAAGAAGGCGCTATCCTGTTGCTGTCCTCACAGTTCCCAGCCCTATCACCCATGCTGCATGGCAGCTAAAAGATGTGCATCTCCCTGAACTGTTGAGAGAATCCAGTGTGGATGGAGTTCACACCTTTGGAACCCCAGGTGAGGGCATGCTTCATCACCCAGGCAGCAAAAATGGTGGCACCACCAGGGATCCCATGCTTCTCAAAAGTTTGTCCCAAAGGAGAATGCAGCCAATGAATGGCAGAAGGTGGGGCAATGACTGGGAGATAACTTGGCCTTTTAAACTTTGCAACCCAGTAAAGTCGAAAGAGCCCTAAGTTTGGAATAGAGAGACTTGTATTCAAATCCTGACTCTGTCACTCTATAAACAGAGACTTGCTGCTCCTAAGTTCTTCTCCACCAGCATAGTCATCCAGCCTACAGTCAAACTCCCATTTAAAAAGAAATTCCTTCCTTTGACTCCACACAACCCCCAAGCATCTCTACTCTTCTCTCTTTCCCTTTTCATCCAAACCACCCCCCTAAATTGCCTGCATCTCTCCATTTCCTCAACTTCATTGATTCTTCTTTTTTCTTAACACCTTTATTGAGATGGTATTCATATGTCATATTCACCCATTTAAAACTCTACAATTCAGTAGCTTTTAGTATGTTCACAGAGTTGTGGAAACATCACCGCAATCAATTTTTGAAAATGTCATCACCCCAAAAAGAAAACCTGCACTTTTTATCCATCATCCCCAATCCTCCCATTAAAGCTTCTTAAAACTTTTTCATTGAGAAATAAATGATAAATACCAAGGAGTGACTTTAATATATATGTAACATGTAAAGAATAAAGAGAAGATAAAAAATAAACATTTGTTGCATAAAGAACTGATAAATAAAAGACAATGTTAAAAAGTGAAAACAAAAAAACCTCATGAACTCCCTCTTCAGATTAAAAATTAGATTATTGTCAGCACCATTTACGCTCACTTACAGTTTCTCTGATTTCATCACCTTTCTTTCCTCCTAATGTCCTGAATTTTTAAAATCATTCGATTACTTTTCCTGAATCTTTTACAGGAAATGAGTGTGTTCTCAAACTATCTATTATTTAGTTTTGTCTGTTTCTGAAAGTTAAATAAATGGCATCAAACTGAACATATTTTGTTATGACATCATTTATTTGTGCCTCCTTTTTTTTTTCAGGAGTGGGTGAGGAATCAACCTTGCCTGAGGTTACAACTACTTGTTTACAGAGAGTGACTTTATCTTCTTTATTGTAGATTTGCTTTCTGTTTTTTTTCTCTTTCTGCTCTCTTTATTATTTCTTTCTTTCTACACTCTTTGGCTTTTTGTTCTTATTCTATTTGTAATTATTTAATGGGATGCTTATTTCATTTATTTTCATCTATTCTTTGCTGCAAGCTTTTCAGTCTATAGTTTCCCTACATGTACTACCTTAGTTCTATCTCCAACGAGTGTAGGTTTGTGACCAGAAATTTTCAGGATGGCCTCTTGTATTTTTATTTGTTTGGTTTGTATTTCTAATAGTTTGTCCTGTGGAAGAAAGGAAGCTTTCTTTTAAGGCTTCTCTAGGTTCCAGTCCATTGTACCAGCTTGTATACCTAAAACATGCTTTGCTGGTTTCTCTTTCCCCCAAAAGAGTCCATCTGCATTTGCCATGCCTGATCCCCAGCCCGAAACCCGAATTGGTGGGACCCTTGGGGAATAAAAGATTGACGATTGTCAACTCACCTAGGAAGGACTCTTTCCTCTCTGGGATTTTCAGTCATCTACTCTTTCATTGCTTTCACAGCTCTCAGATGTCTTTGAAATGATGAGTTTTGCAATTTGCCAAATAGTTTTCCAGTTGATGCAATAGGAATATCAGCCTGCTTCAACCTACTGCAACCTACTCAGAAGTAAAATCCCTCTCTGGACCTTTTAAAACGATTTTGTATGCCCTTATAACTCATAAACTTATATATATATTTCAGAACTCTCCCCCTTGAGCTTTAAATGAATATATTCAATTTTAGATGCATCTACCTGAATTTCCTATTTGCGGTTCTAACTCAAGTATCTAAGATTGAACTCGCCGTGTCTCCCCTCCCAAACCAGCTCAATCCTCTTGTGTTCCTTGACTCAGTGGAAGGACCACCAACTTGCTCGTCATCCAAGCTGTTTCCATAAGTATCCTCCATACCACCTAGTTCTAATGGGAATTGCTATCTGCTTACCTCACACCTATAATCATAAGGATTGGCTAATGGATAGAAACTTGACCCAAGATGGACTAATCAGAATGCTTCCCTAAGAATTTTACGTGTAGACTGGAGTAAAAATGTCTTTGCCTTCTGGAAATATATGTGCCTGTGGCTATTAAAGAGCATGGTTCCAGCTTCATGGATAAAGCAGGGGAGAGGGAGACATTGACATGGAGAGAGTAGTGAAGATGAGAGAAAGACCATCCTGTTGGCATTTGTGTCCATTGTTCCAGTCATTTGTGATCTTCCCTAGGCTGGATTACAGGAGCAGTAAGTTTCTGTAGCCTCAGCTCGTGAAAGTTAGGTTTCTGTCACATACAACCAATAGAGCTCTGACCAAAGAAGCCATTCAACAAATCTTTATTAGAATTAGAGAGGGGCACAGAGCAAATAGACAGAGGTAATAATGAGCTGCTTCTGGAAGCTCATAACTAAAAGAGGGACAGAGAAGTAAGTCATATACTAAAAATGATCATTCTGTGACTGTTACCAACCATAAGTACTGCATGTGTCAGACAGAGGAGAAGTGTGCTCTTCTGGATAGGGTCCTCTATGAGGGCTTCATAGAAGACAGAAGGAAACAATATTATAGCAGGCAGCAATGGAGTAATGACAGGTAGTGTCAATCAAGTACTCACTATGTCCTTGGTACTCTTCCAGAGCCTTTCATGTTTAAACCATTTAATCCTTACAACAACCCTTTGAACTAGATGCTATTACTGTCCCCATCATACAGATGAGCTAACTGAGGCACAAGGAAATTAAGTAATACCCAAGATGGCACAGGTAATAAGCACTAGGACCTAGACACAAACAAGGCCCCTGACTTCAGAGCCTCTTCTCTTAGCCACTACGCTATACTGGCCCCTGCAGGTCAATTAGGCATTCCAGCGGAAGAACATCACATGCAAAGTGATGTTCATGTAAAATGCCAAAGTATCATGAATTCCCATTTGTTTGGAATAAATATTCTTATGGAAAAGAAGTAGAAGATAAGGCTGGAAAACTAGCTTGTAGGCCACATCCTAAAACTCTTTCAATGCCATGTGAGTCTGGACTTGAATATGTTTTTCTGAGGTCAATATGGCTAAACCATAGTCAGGCCATGGTACAGACATCAGTCTTCAGAGTCCTTGGGTCCAACAGTTTAAGCTGTGTCCGGTGCATGAGCACCTGGCTGCAGGGGCCAGTGGTGGCTGATATTCAGGCTGTGCATCTCTCTAAACCAGGTGCCTTGCTCCGTCTTATAATTTGCAAAATTGCTCTATTAACTAGCAGCCGGTCAACCCATCTTATCTGTAAGGCTCTTTGCAGTTATCAGACTGGGAGACCTTTTGCAGAGACCAACATTTACTGAGAGCAAACTTATTACCAGACAATGAACACGGTGATTAAAAGCATTGGCTGGTCTAATCCTTACGTAACCCAGGGAGGTGGCTTGTACCACCCCCATTACAGAAATGAAGAACTGAGAGAAAGAGATGTTGAGTTGCTTGCTCAAGGCAGCAGGGCCAAAATTCCAAAATTCAAATTCAGATCTGACTCCCAACAGCAGCGATATTTCACAAAATGCCCACCTTTCAACTCCGTGTTATTAACCACATCAGTGCTGGAAGAAAGCTAGCCAGCTGGTTCCTGATGGATCAGAGTCACACCTGGGACCAAAGACCCTAGTAAAACTGCCCAGAGACAAACAGGGGTTAGGAAAGCCAGCTTCCATGTTGACAGAAGCAGATGCCGACAAGAGCCGACTGTGGTTTACTTTGAATTCCACTGAGAAATAAAGCACAGAAGACAGGTGAGCAGTGTTCCTGGCAGCAGACTAGAGTGAAAATGAAATCTATTCGAAGCTGCCAACTCACACCTCTGCTTCAGTGTAACAAGTGTATTATTGTCGAATTTTCAGTTATGGACATGCCAGTTATGGTTCAAAACTCTTTCCATTTTAGCCCCATCTCAGTCAGTCAGAATTGGCGGGGGACGATTGGGGGAGCGGCGCTTTTCAGCCATTGTTCTTCAAATTGAATCTTGAGTTGCTGTTTCTTGCCAGACCAGTGACTTCCCAGAGGATTTCCTCAGGTCACTGAAGGGGACGTTTCCCCTCCTCCCTCCCCACCTCCTTGTCTTTGACAGGTATGGTTTCAAACAGAATTTTTTTCCCTGGAATTGTTAAAATGTTCAAACATCAAACACTGTGTCTGGGGGAATCTTGGCTGAGGGCATAGGATCCTTGCAGAGTGAAAGGAAAATAGCAATGATTTTTAATTAAGAAACTTATTCACTTGGAGAGATGATACATTGAGACTTGTAGAAAGGAAGAGGAGTCGGAGAACCAAGAGATTTATTTTAAGAAATAAGAGAAGGAAGAGATTTCTTCCATCCCTGCACAATCTCTGTGCTAGGTAATATTCTAATTTACACATATTAACTCATTTAAATACACAATTACATGATCGGTTAGGTACCATGATGATCCCCACCTTATAAATGAGAAAACTGAGTTACTGACAGGTAAAAGAAATCACCCCAAGTTAAAATAACTGGTAGGGCTTGAATTGAACCCAAGCAGCTTCAACCAAGAGACTGTGCTCCTAACCACAGCGCTACACCGCCGCTTGGTGCTGACTCTACTTCCGGCAACTAGTGGAAGGGGCATGTGTAAAGACAATACTGGACAGTGCTGGAGCGTGAGGGTGAGTGGGGTTGGGGGGGTGGTTGGGCTATCCATGGAACTGGGGGGAGGGCTGGAAGAAGGAACGGGTGAACTCCGGGGAGGTGGAGGTCTGTGGTTGAGAATACAATTGTGGGCATGTTCTTTTGGCAGCTATGGCAGGGGAGAGTCACTGGTGCAGGGTGTCAGTGGTGGGGGGATGTGTGGGAAAGGGTGCACCCAGGGCATGCCTCTATGGAATATGAATGTGTTCTTCTTGTCATAGGGTGTTATCTCAGTGGGTGGGGAACCACACAATAAACAAGAAAATAGTAAACTCCCATTCTGGGGAGTTCTGCTATGTTCTCAAATAGAGGGTCAAGAATCTCTCGAGTACATAGGCAGTGCCTAATCAAAGAAAATAGACCAGTATGCCAAGCCCTCAGTATAAATGCATGTACTTAGGGACCATATTCTTATAAAATTGATACTTAGCCAAATAATAACTACTGCCTAAGAGTTACCTCCTGAAAACCTTGTTACTCAAATGTGGCCTCTCTCTAAGCCAAACTCAGCAAAAAAATTCATTACTTCTGCCCCCTCCCGCCGCCACATGGGACATGATTCCCAGGGATGAGCTTCCCTGGCACCAAGGGACTAATATCAAGCACCAACCAGCAATGCATTTGGAAAAAGACCTTGATCAAAAGGGGGAAACATTAAATACAAAAGAGTTTTACAGCTAAGAGATTTTAAAGTGAGTTAGGAGGTCATTCCAGGGGTTATGCTTATGTGTGTCTCAGGCAGATTTCACTAACTGCCACAGTAAACAAAGTCTCAAATAGGGGTGCTCCTGAGGGCTCTAGAGACATTCAGACACTATAGGTAAGGCACACAACCCCATTAAATCAGCATGCCGTCAGTGGACCTTACATTGGAATATGTGATAACCTATTTCCCCAGTGTAATAAGTTAGACTCATTTATAATTTTCCTGCACATGATTCTTCTACCCCTTTTATTTGAACCTAAAATTAGCACTATACTTGATAAATAAATGTCCCAGAGAATTAAATCTTTGGCCTGTTCACATGCTGGTTGAGCCCTGAATCTCAGCAGAGTTGTGGCCAACACCTACTATCCAGTTCATCGAACTCACCCAGGACGACTAGCAAAATGATGATGGACAACCCACATCTCAAAAACAGAGTATTTACAACTGCAAGCAAAACAGTTCCTTCCATCTGCCCCATAAGATCGAAGCCCCCTCTCAATCTGAAGCAGGGTGGGCATCACCATCCCCAAATCCTCAAGTTTGAGGAATGAACAAACATATTGGGGGCAATGCAACCACGGACCAAAGTAAACTTACTATTATTTTAGTAACAGAAAAACGTATAACATTGATAGAAGGATAGTAGTTACCAGAGGTTCTAAGAGGAGAGGGAGGGGATAATAAATGGAACATGGGGCATTTTAAGGGCACTGGAATTGTTCTACATGATATTGTAATGATGGGTACAGGCCATTATACATGTTGTCAAAACCTGTAAAATTGAACGGTGCAAAGTGTAAATCATAAGGTGAATTATAAACCTTGGTTAGTAGCAATGCTTCAATATTTATTCATCAATTGTAACAAATGTAACACACTATTATATGATGTTATTAATAGGGCAAAATAAGGGAGGGGGACAGGGGTATACAGAAGTTCCTTATACTTTTGATGTAACTTTCTATAATCTAAAACCTCTTTAAAAGTAAAGTTTATTATATGAAAAAAAGACAATTCTGTCACAGGTGAATGGAGGGGAGAGCTTAAGAAGGCACAAGCAAAGTGTTATAGGCACACACAAGGAGAAGTTGAGGGGGTCAGGAATTAGGGACTGTTTCACAGAGAAGGTGGGTTTGATCAGGATTTTGAGAACCAAGTAGGATGTTGAAAGGCTGTAAATAAAAGGAACAGCCTTATAGTTGGTTCCTTTTTCTTGAGCTCAGGCATACAACTGCCTGTCGGACCCGCCAACTCAGTGATCCACTGTGATTTCAAATCAACATATCTAAAATGAACTCATAATATCTTTTCTTTCCCTCCAAACCTTCTTCTCTTATACTTGGTCTCAAGTGGTGGTCCCTCCATTTACCCAACTCACCAACTTAGGAATCAACCTTGATTTCACCCCCTCACTATTTAATCCACAATTATCCTGTCCCTCACTCTGTTGCCTTGAGAAGAAATGCATTATAACATGAGGGCTTGGTGTAAGTGTTCCCAGGACACTCAAGGGAGTCTCCATGTACAAGGCCCCATGATCAGCCTTCTTCAGACACCCCATGACAAAGTAGAGGGCCCATAGGAAGGAGCAATTCAAACACTTGGTTATATAAGTTTGCCAATTACTAGCTGCTGCAAAATTAATTCACCTTCCTGGGCCTGAAATTCCTCTTCTGTAAAAATGTCAGAAGAAACAAGAAAGACTAGGAGAAGATGGACTAAATTATTTCTGACTTCCCTTTTAGCTCAAACATTCCAGGCTTAAGAACCTGCAATCGAGCTCTTTTGGCTGCGTCAGGTTTTAATTAACCCTCTGACTGCCCTTCATAAGTTGTGAAGCCAGACAGACCTTGATGAACCTGTGAACTCTGTTCCTGACTAGGTAGGGAGCCATAGGAAATCACCTCACTGAGATCTCCAGGTCTCCATCCTTTGTGACCCAGGTTCGGCCATGGTTTCCTTTATCCTAGAGCAGAGCCTGGTCTAAGTATCCTGGACAAAGCTTTTCTATGACCACACTCTGGTTCCTGCCTGGGTCTCTCAGGATGAAGGCCCCTCCCAACCAGAGACATCCCCTGCCTTGTCTTATCAGACCATCAAATGGGAAGGAAAAGAGAAAAACACGGAGAGAGAGTGAGACCAAAACAGATCGAGGTAAAGGGTATCTTAAGATCACAAAATTTGAAAAATGAAATCCCAAAAGGAATAGGTACCCAGTACAACAAAAAGTTGAATTTTCCCTCCAAAAATTGCACCCCAGTGTTTTTTGAGAAACACAAAATCTTTTACAATAAAAGGAACAGGAGAAACCTTGAGCTCCTCTTAGGAGTCAAATCATTTCACTCTCATTGGGACTGTCAAGTGAACTTTAGGTGTGCAAATCAATGTCTATCAAATGAAGGTTGAATACATTAACACTGCAAGATTGTTCTTCTTGATACTATTTTTAATAACAATATCCAACTTAAGGCTTCATAAATATTTGACCAATAAAACAAATTCTCTCTGTTTTTTGCCCCCCATAACAACTTCGCCTTTAGGTCTCTGTTAATTTTGTTTTTATTTTTGTTTTTGCTTTAGAAATTTGGCAATTGAAAATATACTGATATCATTGTATTCATTTTACAGATGAGGAAATTGAGATTTATAGAGAGTAGGTACTGTTTGTCAAGTAACCAAGTTATCAGTGAAGTCAGAATTCAAACCCAATTCTACCTAACTTCCAAGCTGGAGCCTTTTCCACCTCACTGTGCTTTGATAGGGAAAAATGCAAGCAAAAGTTAAAGTTTGACCATTTTCTATCCTCTAATTTGTTGGAAAAGTTACTTTGCTTTCCTGTTTGCCTGGTCAATACATGCTTCTTAGAAGCTGTGTGAAGAGGGAGATAGAGTTTCTTTAAGTAGTATCCCTTTCCCACATCTAGCAGTGGTGACTTTACTGCAAGGCCAACATTACATTACTATGGATTTTTTTTTCCCTTCATTGAAATTAATGAGTTTTTAAGCTGGGCATCAGCTTCCTAAGAATTCTTCCTAAGATGCTGAAAGTGCTATCAGATATACACTTGGTTATTCTCATTTATTCCAAAGAAAAACATGGACAGAACAGCCTTCCTTTTGTGGTAGGAAGGTGGGGGAGAGGGGGACAGTGTTTTCCTTTTTCCCTTCTCTATCTCTGTCACTATGACCCAATCTATCCCGTTTGTGGTTTAACTGTAGTTTTTCATATTTCTGTTGACTCTAATGGAGCCCATTGGCCTTTCAAAAAGATCTCTACCCAAAACACAAAGGTCAAAGTCAAACTTTTAGAGATGTCAACATTAGCTGACTTATGTATAAACTAAATGTAGGCTATTGTTAAATCTAAAAAAAAAAAAAAAAAAAAAATCCGCAAAAAATGGGAACGTTTATTCACGTAAAAGGTTTTGGTCTTCCTTATAAATGGCCTACACACTTTTAGTTTAATTCTTCAAAGATAAATTGTTCATGATATTTCCATTTCTGTATCTTGGAAAGATATAATATTAATAAAACTCCTGCTTTAATAGTGTCAGTATCAGTCAATTAATATAGTTGCCACTATACATTCACATGTGCACGCTCACACACCTATATACACACATAGCAGCTCCCTTCTCTCCCCTTTCCACTTTAAAATTGTTAGGAAGTCTTATTCCTAAAACCAAACGTTTCCTTGCACATGAATTAATTGCCATTAGTGTGCTTCCCCTGCCTCTTTCTGACACTTTGCTTACTCCTGTGGGGCCTGGGAGCAGTTCTTTCTCTGACAGTAGAAAGTTTGAGAAGAGAAACTGGACATGTGCGCTCAGCCTCTTCCAATTCCAGTTTCTCTTGGGGACTGGTTTCCTCTCAGCCCTTCAGTAAGTTTATCTGTAAAGACCCTCCTCTTGTTGGTGAGCCCTTCCCCAGTCCTCCCTGTGACTACGTGGGTGACGTCAGTCTCCTGCTAAGGTTCAGCAGCAGGAAGCCCATTTTCTCAACTCATCCAAGCCACAAGCCATGATGCCCGATGTGGATTTAAGAATGATGATATCTGCTCTCCATTCGCTGAATTCTTTTTTCTCTCCCAACTGGTTCAGAACTTAGGCAAAGGAAAGAGAGGGGTTATGTATTCACCCCAACAACTCTCAACAATTACAATTACTTCCAGTTTTTTAATTTGTGGCTAAGGGAAGGGAACAGACACAGGCTATCTGGATGGAGTCAAAAGGCATCCGGAGACTTGAGTCATCAAATGTTCCTTCCTTTTAATGTTGGGGGTGGGAGGGGTCCTGGGCACAGTTACACCAGCACCAGCACTTTACCAAGCAGGAAGCAAGACCCTTCCACGCACCCCTCATGGCACAACCTTCCCCACTGACCCATTTTATAGATTAAGCACCTTCCTGAACCTCAACTTCTTCACCTATGTAGTGGGGATAATAGTATTACCCACCTCATAGGGTTACTGGGAAGATTAAATGAGATAATAGATGGAAAGTACTTAGTTTTTGTCTCTCACAAGGGCTCCATAAAGGTTATCTAGATTTGCTGTTTCTTTGTTTCTGTTTTTACTACCTGCGGTTCTTTTTGTTGTGATAATAATGTCAAGCAGGCTTATGCAAACACTCAGTCCCCAGTTTGGTATCTGTTTGCGTGGACCTATTGCTCATCCTTCAAAGCAGCCTCAGTGGGCAGGTCTCTCGTTTATGAGAATGTCATTAGCGTTCTGATCATTTTTCCAGAGTAATCTTTTTAATCAAGACAGACAGAACCTCTGTGTGCCAAGAGTTCTTGTCCAGCCCTGCAACGACTGGTAAAGGTGTTAAAGGTAAAGGTGTTAATGGCACCAGCCTGTAATGGAATCCGCAGTTCTCAAAGCTCAGCCTTCCCATTATCTTCAGCTCCATCACTAATATGTCTAAAGTGAGGGAGGAATGGAGCAAGGGAGGCAGCTCATATACGCTTCAAGGCAGCTACACTGCTGAGAGGCCGGTGGGAGCCCCAAGTGTGCAAAGAGCAGACCCCGTCAAACAGAAGCCGATGGTTCTGAGAGAATGGTAATCCAGGGAGCTGCCGTACTGCAACGGAACAGGCGCCGGCCTCTAAGACAGGATTCTGGCTTCAAGTCACTCTCAGTCCCTGCTGATACCCATTCCTACAATGTTAAGGCGAGAGAGTTCTTCATGAGGTCACACAGTACAAAATGGCTCAGAGAATACTTGAGCCTATAGCTGGGTACCCAAACCAGCAGAAATCACCAGGCAGAGGCAGAACTAAAGATGCCAGCAGGGCTAAAAGGAGGTTGAGTAATTAAAAGCCTCAGTGAGGATTCTGTAATAAGGGGAAAGGTGAATCGTGGCACGGTGGGCAGAAGCTATCTTGGAGTTACTTGCAAATTAGGAGAACAAACAGACAATGCCCGAGGGGACCGTTAATGATCTGGGGAGCCGGGCCTCAGTGGCCGAGTCTACTGCGCATGAATGGAATCTGCTGACTAGTCAAATTCCTTGCATAAAAGAAAGTAACTGCTTACACATGGGCCGAAACACTTTTTAGTTAGCAAAGCACTTTCCTTATTATTATACCACACTTGATTCTCTCAAATATCCTAGAAAATCGGCAGTTTAGATTTTACTGAAGAGGAAGTCAGGGCACAAAAGTTAGGAGAATTGTGCGAGGTCACATCGGCAAGGGTTGGTGGGGGCAGCTAGGGCTAGAACCCAAAGCCATTTCCACTGGCATCACTGTCCCTACTGCACTGCCCTGCTACACCTAAGGCCACGAGGGACTGTTTGGAGCTCTTTCTCGTCTCCTTCATAGGAGACCAGTAATGATAATCCTATCTGCCTATATGGAGAGCAAAAAAACTAGAAGGAACAATGATCATGCTGGACATCTTCTCATGAGATAGTGGAAAATGCTTTTAAATGCTCTCCAGGTGATTTCAATGTGCAGCTGGCATCGGGAACCACTGGCATGTATCAGAATCATCTGGAGGGTTTGTTAAAACACAGATTTCTGGGCCGTACTCCCTGAGTTTCTGATTCATTAGGTCTGGCGTGGAACCCAATAATCTTCATTTTAGCAAGTTGCCAGGTGGTGGTAATCCTGCTGACCGAGGGACACTTTGAGAACCTCTGAACTAGAGCATACGTGTCTCAGTCCCTGCTTCTCTCCCCTCTTCAAATTTACCAGCCTGCAGAGACATTTCATTCTGGTCTGCTCCTCGCTCAGTGGTAAATTCTGTGGGACAGGCTCACTCCTCCATAGCAAGGTATACAATTTTTAAAAAAGAAACTCTGAAGAAAACTTTGATCCAACCCATATTTTCCAATTCAGCTTGTTTGGAATAAAGCTAATATTTCTATCTGATTCCTTGTACAATTTTTCAATTCAGCCTACTCAGGAGAGGAAGACAAAGGTATTATTCATTGACGCTTCAAGCTCCAACAATAGAAAACACAATTATCTGAACTTGGAGTCTGATACTGGATTGTGATACTCTTGGGGGTCTTGGATGGGGATGAATGTATTTCACATGTGTGGAATTAATAGCACTAAAACTTCACTCCTCTGCAGTAATGTTATACAACCACTCTCTTGCTATGGCATTGTGGTGGGTAGAGTATGCTCTCCATACCTTGACTTTACTTTGCCCAGTGAGATGTTACTGAGTGTTACATTACCAGATATTTGCAATGTGCCTGGCAGTTTGAGTTTTGCCTCTTGTGCTTTTGCCATCACCATAGAAAGAACCTCTCTGGTGCCTCTCTGACCTGGGTCCCAGAGACCAGTGGAACAGAATGGACCTAATCAACACAGACCTGAAACCTGAAGCAGAACCACCCAAGCAGATTTGCAGATGCATTGGTGAAAAATAAATGCTTATGATTAAATGCCACCAAGTTTTGAGGTGAACTGTTATGTAGCATTAATATAATAATCACTGACTAATACAAGAAGATATATATAAATATTATGAGATTTATTATAGGAATTGGCTCCTGTTACCATGGGGATTGAGCATGTCTGAATCCATAGGGCAGGTTGCACTTTGGGAGCTCTGATGAAGGTTTCAGTGAATTCCCCAGGAGAAGCTGGCTGGCTGAAGTTCTTTCTGACTGCTGAAATCATCAGTTCTCCCTTTAAGGCCTTCAACTGTTTGGGATGAGACTTCTCTCATTGCTGAAAGCAATCTCCTTTGTTGATTGTAGATGTAATCAGCCATAGATGAAACCAACTGACTAATGATTTAAATCCATAAAATACTCTCACAGTAACAATCAGACCAGTGCTTGTTTGACCAAACAAATGGACACTAGAACCTAGTTAACACGTGAACTTAACCATTGCAAAGGATAACAGAAGTCCCAAAATGAGATTAAAGAAGAAAAAAGGAGTAGAAATATTTGGGAAATTATGAGCAAGAATGTTTTCAAAGTAAAGAAACAATAAGACCATATATTGAAGAAGCTTATAGAATACCAAAGAGGATAGAAAAGTCCTCACCTAGATATGTTATATGAGATTTAAGCACTTAAAAGACAAGGAGGAAAATATAAATAGAGAGAGAAATAGCAAGTCACATACACATGGACAGCAACTGGCTTGAGGAGCAGTGTGGTGAGTGGCTGAACTCTAGCCCCTGACTGCCTGGGTCAACTCCAACTGGCCCAATTACCAGCTACATATGGTTGGGCGAGCTACTTAATTTCTCCATGCCTTGTCTATAAAAAGGGGTTGATAATAATAATACCTACCTTTATGAGGGTCTTTTTGAGCAGTCAGCAGATTAATATATATTGACTTTGTAGAATAATACCTGGCACAGAGGAAGTGATATGTAAACGTTTACTGCTATTATTGATATCACACTTCTTAACATTAGCACCAGATGCTAGCAGACAATGAAGTAATATTTTTAAGTGTTGTATGATGAGAGTGCTTAACTTATGTTTTATATTTCTCTAAATTATAATTCAAAATAAATATTTTAATTAATTATACTTATTATTAAAATTAATAAAAACATATTCTTGGATGTTTAATGCCTCAGAGTTTACCTTTAAAGGCCCTCTAAGAAAATACTCATGGAAAAAGAAATTCAGCAGGAATGGAATCAGAGAAACATGGACTATTGGTAAGTAATTTAATAAAAGTCAGTGTTATTTAAGCAGTAACCAAAAAGACAAGGAAAGGAAAAGCATTTCTGTAACATTGCAGGTCTAAATTTTTTATTAAATCAAAATGGTAGGGTACATGGCTGGACAGAAACGTATGAGAGAAACGAGGGAGCAGCTCGGGGTCGGAGAGTGCTAAGGTCTTCCCCTTTTCAGAGGGAAAACATTGATATTCACTTAACAACGAATATCTCTTGGATTCCTGGTATATGACAAGCACTATTCTAGAGAGCAGAGATACATCAGCTCTTGTGGGACTTACATTCTAGTGTGCCTGTATAGGGGAAGGGTACAAGAGGCAGATGATAAAAAAAACAATGTCAGTAAATCTTTGGTATGTTAAAAAGGTAAATGGACTTCCAGTTTCAGCTCTAACAGGTAAAGAACTTAGAATTTGTCACTCCTATC
Organism: Cabassous unicinctus; assembly: GCA_029593785.1. Lineage (NCBI taxonomy): Eukaryota > Metazoa > Chordata > Mammalia > Cingulata > Chlamyphoridae > Cabassous > Cabassous unicinctus. Next base: position 16,822 of record JAQZBX010005246.1, read on the forward strand.
TACACAGGAAAAAAAAAAAAACTGGACAAATTGAAAATCAATGGCTTTTTTTGGACGCTTGAGAGAGCACAGTTTTCAAGGGAAGCTGCCATCTGGAAGTCCGGATAGACAGTTGAATCCAGAGTCTCCACCGAGATCTACTTAAATGGAGAAAAGCCACTGGAGCCATAAACTCACAGGAACACTTAAATGGTAATTTTTGACAAATTGCTGGAGTCTAAGTGTATACTAGCTTGACAGTGAGAAACTCCTGGGGCTGCAGTCTTAGGGGACTTTCATGGTTTTTCCCTCTGAGGACTCCTTTTCAAAGGGGTGATCTGAGAAAGATCACCTCCTGTCTTTGGCAAAGAGAAGGGACACCCAGAATGAGATCAGGGAGAAAAAGAGTAAAAAAACAAAAGAGTCTGAAGTGTCAACAGCAAAGGAGGAGGAAATCCAAGAAAGAACAAAGAAAGTGTATCAAGGAGGAGGAAGTGACCAACAGCGCCAAGCGCAGAAGTAAGCAGATAAGGCTGCAGCTGACAAGCGAATATCATGCATTACCTTTCTGAGAGCAGCTTCAATGGAGTAGTGGGTACAAGCTGTTTTGGAACTAGATTAGGAAAGAATGGGGTGATAAGAGAGACTGAAGACAAACACTATAGAAAACGTAATCGGTTTTGCTCTACAAATAAATGATGGAAGCAGGTTGTAGCTGAAGGGGCAAGTGGAATGAAGAAAAGTTGGGGTTTTGGAGAATGTGGCGGGTAGAATAACAGCAAGTTAGCATGCTGCTAAGAAAAAGCCAGTGGCAAATGAAAAACACGATTCAAGAGAGAGGGGAGAAATTCTTAGGGGAATGCCCTGTGGTAGTCAAGACAGTGTGAGATCTAATACACAAGCGGGAGGATTAGCATATGCTAGAAACACGGAGGGTTCAACCATGGTAACAGATGCAAACGGCGTCTATGAGTAGGGACGCTGAAAGATGCCTCTTCTGATGTTTCACTTTTCTCCATAAAATAGGAAACAAGGTCATTGCCTCAAAGAGGACAGGCTGTTAGTTTGAAGAGAGAAGAGAAAATGTAAAATTGTCCTCTAGGAGAACAAGAGTAAATGGATCGGGGAAGGACACTATGCTTGCCAACAGTCTTAAAGCCCACTTGATGCTTGCCATGAACTTAAGTAGAAATCAGTACCAGAGTGTCTGTTTTCTCCAGTCACATTTAGCTACATGGGTGTAGGCCTGCAGTCGGCAGAGACCTGGACATCAGCAGAGTTTTGGTTACGCTATGTAACTTCAAAGAATCAAAGAGCAGGGCAAGGTTGCTGAGGCTACATGCAAGGAAGTGATTGTAAAGCTTGACAGTGGAGTTGAAGATGGATATGAGGCACATTGAGAGCCTTAAGGGGATGGCAGACCGTGAAAAGTTAGAAAGATCAATGGAATGGAGGGAAATATAGGAGAAAGGATACAGGATGGAATACATGAAATTGAGATTAAGAGGCTTTTGCAGTTATTGGTAATGACAAGGTCTAGAGAGTATAATCAGAAATATGATATAAAAATACATTTAAGTGTATGCCTTAATAATAGGAGATATAGAAAAATTGAAAATAAAAGGTGAAACAGTGGACAACTAGCAACACAAAAACTAAAGTAGCAATTTTAATATCTAAGAAAATACAACTCAAGGCAAAAAACAACAGGAATAAAATACAGACATTTTAAACTACTAAAAAAGTTATAGCTGAAGAAGAGATAAAAATCATAAAAACATATTTACCAATGATATAGATTGAAAATATTTAAAAGCACCAACTGACAGAACCAAGGACAGAAATAAATAAATAAATAAATTTATTTGGATATTTTATTTGACATAGTCACAGAAAATAAAAATGAGAGGACTCTTGAACAACACTATTAATAATCATGGGCTCATATATGCATACATCCAACAAACAGACATTAGCTATTGTCTCTGAGCAGTCGTGGGATATTTACAAAAGCCAGCCATGTTCTAGATCTCATAGAAAGATTGAGTCACACTAAGAATCACATTTTATAAACCATGTTTTCTTACCTTGATATAATAAAATTTTAAGCTAATAATAAAAATTGTTCTTTAAATAATTTTGTATATATAGAAAACAAATTCCAAATAATGCATGGATTAAGGTGAAATCATAAGGAAAGTTGCAAAATATTTTTTGACAATATAGGTACCACATCAAAACTTGTGATTTACATCTAAAACAATACTTAGAGGACATTTTAAGGCTTTAAAAACAGTCATCAGACAATAAGAAAAATTAAAAACAAGTGGGCTAAGCTTTCAAATAGAGAAGCTAGAAAAATAGCAAGATAATGAAGAAACAAGAAGGGATGAAATAATCCATTTAAGAGCAAAAGTCATTGAAAGACAACAATTTCAAATTCACAAAAATTGAGATCATTTTCAAGACAAAAGTAAGTTTTTAAGAAGATAGACTTCTTACAGAAATGATCAAAAGAGAGAGAGGGAGGGAGAATGCATATAAACAACATGAGCAGATTACTAGATTTAACATAAAAAGAAAACATAATTTATAGTATAAATGGTTAATATTTTATGACAATAATCTAAGGCCAAAACCGTGAAAGCAAGAAATAGAATAAATAATATAATGTTCATCCCTCTTGCCACATAAAGGGAAGTAAAAAAAACAAATTCCTGTTAGCTTTTCTATTTGGAGATACATGGAATATAGATATAGATATATGGATATGTAGATACAGCTATAGATACAGATACAGATACAGATATAGATATGGATATAGATATCATTTTTGAAAAACTCAAACCTTTGAATGTAGTCCAAATCATGATGAATATAAAGGGAAAATTGTCAGCAAAGCAACTGAGAGAATGTAAAGGAAATATCAAAATGGCATTGACAGGACATAAGCAAAGCATATCAGCAATAAATGTAAATAGAGTAAATAAAGAATAAACTTTTTGATAAGGGTCGAAAGATACCAAATCTTTGCTACGTACAAGAGACACACCAACAGCAAGTTGACAAAAACATTTTAAGAATAAAAAGTAGGTTTGGACATGAAGTTGCACCCTTATCTCACATCATACGCAAAAATTACTCAAAATTGATCAAAGACCTTCTGATCTTGGATTAAGTTTCTTAAATTTGACACCAAAAGCACAATAAACAAAAGATGTAATAGATAAATTGGAACTCACCAAAATAAAAACTTTTGTGCTGCTTTAATAAAGTGAACAGAAAACCCACAGAATGGGAGAAAATATTTGTCAATATATCTAATAAGGGTTTTAGATCCAAAATATAAAAAAACTCTTATAACTCAATAATAAAAAAGACAAATAACCTAATTCAAATTGGGCAAAGGAACTGAATAGATTATTTCTCCAAAGAAGACATACAAATTGCCAATAAGTACATGATAAGATGCTAAACATTCTTAGCCAGTAGGGAATTACAAATCAAAACCACAATGAGATACCACTTCACACCCACCAGAATGACTATATTAAAAAGACAGGTAATAACAAGTGTTGGTGAGGATGTGAAGAAATTGGAACCTTCATACACTACTGGTGGGATTGTCTAATGGTGCAGCCACTTTGGAACAGTCCAGCGGGTCCTCAGAAGGTTACCATGGGACCCAGCATTTCCACTCCTCAGCATACACCCAAGAGAAATGAAAATATATGTTCACACAAAAACTTGTACACGAATATTCATATCAACATTATTCATAATAGCCAAAAGGTGGAAACAACTCAAATGTCTGACAAATGATGAATGAATAAATAAAATGTGACATATCCATACAATGGAATATTAGTCAGAAATAAAAAGGAATGAGGAACTGATACATTCTATAACATGGATAAAGCTTGAAACCATGTGCTAAGTGAAAAAAGCCAGCCAAAGAAGACCAAATTGTATGATTCCATTCTTGTGAAACATCCAGAATAGGCAAACCTTTAGAGACAGAAAGAAGGTAAGCAGTTGCCTAGGGCTCAGGGAGAAGGAGGGATATATGGGGAGTGACAATTAATCAGTATGGGGATTTTCTTGGGGGTGATTAACATTTTCTAAAATTGATTATGGTGATGGCTGCACAACTCTGTATACATACTAAAAAGAATTGAATTGTACACTTTAATAAGAAAAAGAGACATATAAGATTTAATAATTTAAACAGTATGATAAAATAATATAAAATGTATAATTATATTAACATCAAACAAACACTATACCTTTGTAAGTATTCATGTTATGTTTACAAAATTTGATTACATGTAGAAATTGTAGAGGCCATATTCTCTGGCAACACTGAATTAAAGCTAGAAATTTATCATAAAGTACAATCAAAACAATTTGAGAAAACAAGTCAGAAATCAAATAACATTCTGTTGAATAAGTTCAAAGGAAAAATAAAAAATACATAATTACATGGTAATCAGAAAAAAGCAAAAATGAGAACAATATTGAACGAAAACCAATGGAAAAGAATCAGCATTTACCTAAAGTCAAATTCTTTAAAAGCTTTCATTATTAAATAGAATATAATGTAATTAGAGTAACTAAACATTTAAATTTAAAAACTTACTAAAATAAAATCCAAATCAATTAAAGAAAAGAGGAAAATATTAATGTTAAAAGCAGATATTTGTGGATTACAAATAATACAGAATTCTTAATTTCAACTCTAGAAGTGATTCCTGGACTTCCATTTATGAGAATAAGGCAAGAGTAGATAATAAGAGAGACATTCTCAGTAAAAGTACTTAAAATGTGAGAAAAAATGTGGGACTTGGAGTTTTAAATGCATGGCTCAGCTGGCAAGGAAGTAATATAAATATTAAAAGGCTAAAAACAAAACAAAAAGTACAAATGCAGCAAGTTAAGTGAGTCTTGAAACATCATCTGCCCTCAGGACTTACATCATCGCCTCATGGCCTAGAGCATGTGTTTTAAGGGGTTACGTGTGTGAAGGGGAAAGTTACAAAATCAGAAGACAAAACCTTGGACTCAAGTAAAACAGGAGACCTTTGCATAAAACCAGGACCCCTTCAAGGGCAACACCCTTCTTGATTAAATAAAATTACACACACATTTGCACACATACATACCACAAGACCTCAGAGATAGACAAAATGGACACTGGTCTCTCTTGGACTTGGGTCTGGTTTATGTGAAAATATAAAAAAAGAAGGAAAAGACTAAAGATTTCACTCCAGGGAATTCTTAAACCAAGTTTACACACACACGAGTTTTAACTACCTTTGATCATCTTCAAAAAATAAAATCAAAAACACAATTTGAGGTGTCCTGCACTGATTGTCCTCCCTAGGCCATTGGCAGTAGCAAGTGTGTTCTGCTCTGGATAAAAACTTCGCACAATTGTTACCTCGTAATCAAAAATCACAGGACGTATATAAGGAATTAAACCACCATAATACAAGGCAGCAGAAATGATTGATCCTACCCACCGTGACTGTGGATGCAGGAATTATTAGATGAGAGTATATAATTGAATATATTTAATTTTTTAAAATCAAAAGAAGTTACTGAAATTATGATACAGGTAAATAAGACTATCACAAATCACCAAGCAGGTCTGAAAAAGAAGCAAAAACAAATTCTGGGCAAAAAAGTACCTATAATAATAGTACATAGAAACACTTAGACAAGTTAAAGAGAAGATTAACACATCTGATTAGAGGATATGTAAATAGAAAAGTAGAACTGAAGAACTTACGTAGCATGTAGCACAGAAAAGGTATGAAAGAGAGTTTATGAGAATAGGGGAACTAATGGAAAGTCTAAATTTGTCTAATTGGAGTTTCACAGGAAGATAAAGACAGTGGGAAAGAGATAACATTCAAAGAGCTAATGACAGAAATTTCCAAATAAATGGAAAACCCTGAATACTCAGAATCAGGAAGCCTAACATGTGAAAAATAAGTAAAATGAGACTTGCACCTAAACTCATCTTGATCAAACTGCAGAACACAGGATGAGGGAAATAACTTAAAAACCAACAGAGAGTATACTCAGGTACCATAATTAGTGGTAATAGTCTGATGATGTTCTTTCATAACCTGTAACAAATGTTCCACAACAATGTAATGTATTGGTGGAGGTGTGTTGTATGGGGATTCTGCACATTTGCATGATTGTTTTGTAAGTTAACAACTTCTCTAATAAAAATATATTATATATATATAAAACAACAGAGAGAACAGATTGTACAGAGAACAAAAATTACAAGCAGCAGCTGACTTCTCCCAGCAACAATGAATGCTAGAAGACTGTGGAATAATATTTTCAAATATCTGGCAAAAAATCACTGACAACCTAGACTGTATACCCAGTAAAAATATTACTTAAACATTAGAGAAAAATTAAGACATTTTCATTAAAAAAAATTTTTATTAAAGTTTTAAAATAATGAGCTTAAAGGATAAACTTCAGGCAGAAGGAGAACATCTTATAATGTATATAAAGCCAAACAAACAAGTGTTTGTTAAACAAAAATAATGTTAAAATTTTCAAATTCAAAATAAGGTAGAACTAAATTCTTAGCTAACAATCAAATAAACATCAGGAGAGGAGTACAAGATTAAAATGCATTGTTCAAAAGGAGAATAGTGATATTGATGAACTTTTGACATTGTTGGAAATAAATACATTAAAATTTCTAGGGTAAACACTAAAAGAATAGAAATGGAGTATAGAATTTCTAAATTATTAGGAAGAAAAAGTGGAATGAAGGTGAAAACATAATTCAAAAGATGGCAAGAAAATCTGGGGAAAATACATAGAAAAAGTATGAAAAAACAAATCAAAATATAGTAATTGCTATAAACAAAAATTGACTGACCCTTCACAACAAAGGCAGAATTATTAGACTGAATTAAAGAGAGTCATACCTTACCCTAGAGACTTTTGTTGGGACCAGAACTTGTGATATTGGGCAGTGAACATCCAAGGATGAGCCTGGCATTTCTGACCTACTGGTTTGTAGCAGTTTATATTGGGCCAGCTTCTCACTGCCAAGGCCTGGGCGAGCAGCTTTAGGCATTAGAGCACATGATAATTGATGTTGGTCAGTGGATTCAGCTTTTGGCAGCTTTATCCATAGGCAAGTGGCTGTTTCTATAAAAGCAGCACCAGTTACATTGGGCCATAAGCAAAGGCAGAGGGGCTGTGCAGACCTCATAAACATTAAAGCCTGAGAGCCTTCGGCAGTCTTCTGCCGTGCAGGAAGGCTGGCAAGCAAAGGCACTGGCTTTGTGTTCTCAGCATGGGCAAAGGGCTAGCGCAATGGGTCTCTACATGCTGTTCCTGGACGGCAGCATCAGGATGGCCTGGGAACTCGCTGAAAATGCAAATTCTTGGGCCCCATCCTAGATCTACTATATCAGGGACCCTGAGAGCAGAGTCAGCAATTGGTGTTTCAACAAGCCCTCCAGGTGATGCACACTGACGTCTAAGAACCACAGGTCTACAACCAGGAAAGCTTCAGCAAATGTATGGACTTTTAGCCCTGTGGGGGTTTCAGGACATGGGCTGCTGCAGCTGACTCCATAGGTACAGCTTTTCCTAAGCAGCCATGGCTGTGGGAAATATTCCAGAGCATCTTTACCATACGTTGAGGTATTTTGGAGTAGAACAATATTTGCTGTGTCTGAACTGCAAGACAAGTGTGTCCTTGAGTCCCATGGGATTTCTAACTTTAAATGACTGGAACCCAACTTAGGTAAGCAGGACTAAGTTGGTATGGAAGTGAACTGGAGGTTTAAAATTTGGAAAGGATAAACAGGGTGTCTAGACTGACAAAAGTTGGAAACAAGATAAGATTGCTCTCTTTAACCACTATTATTTAACATTGCACCGAACATATTGGATCATTTGGCATTTAACAAAGGGAGAAATAAAGCAATTGTTATTTTTAGATTATATTATTGTAAACCAGAAAAAAATTTATCAACTAAACACTACTAAGACAGTAAGAATTTGCAGGAAGTTAGCTTGGTATGATGCCATGAAAATGTGCCTCTCAGATTTCTGGCTGTATGGAGCATAATTGACCTACCACCCCAGGTGATGTGCCCTGAAATTCATCATCCATTTTCACTGAGGCCATGCTACCCAGACAATGACTAATGACTAATGGGCCGGCCCATTCCTGGGATGTGGGGGCTTATGGAATATTTGATCCACAGGAATGGGATTCCACACAGCATAGTGTCTGACCAGGGGACCCACTTCAAAGCGAAAGTGGTATGGGAGCGGGCCCATGACAATGGGGTTCTTCAGTTATATCACATACTGTACCACCCAGAGGAAGCCTGCCACATAGAACACTGCGATGGCCTTCCGAAGCTCAGCTGAAGTGCTAGCTTGAAGGTAACGCTACAAAAGGATTAGGCGACTTTCTTCAGGAGGCAATGTGTATGTTAAATCAGGACCTCTGTATGGTATCCCCAAAGGGAAGAATGAGCTGGGAACCCGGGAGTAGAAGAAGGAATGGCTCCATCTACCATCACTCCCAGTGACCCACTGGAGTATTTTGTACTTACTATTGCCACAACTCCTGGTCTCCAAAGGAGATGCCCTCTTGCCAGGGAAGACATGGGTTCCATTGAGCTACAAGGAATGGTTACCACTAGGGCACTTTGGACTCCTTGTGCTCAGGGACCAGAAGACAAGAAGAGGAGTCATCATAGCTAGAGGGGTAATTGACCCTGATTAGCAGGAAAAGGAAGGGATGCTTTCAAACAACAAGGGTAGGGAGGAAAGCATGTGTAAACCAGGTGCTCCACTTGGGCACCTCCTGGTACTCCCTTGTCTCATTGTAACTGCCTGAGAAGGGGATGATGACCAAAGTTTCAGATTGCTCAAGAGTGAATGTTTGGGTCACACCGCATCTAAACCACCAAGACCTGCCCAGGTGAGAGTGATGGAAATTTAGCATGAATGATGGAGCAGGGGAGAGAATGAATACATTCTCTGAGATCAACTGCAGTGATAGGGGCTCCACTAACCTCTCTCTTCTGAGTCTCCCCTCAGGAAGAAAGACCCACATGTACCACAGAGTAGCTGCTCCCCGACTCCGTGTGGAAGAGTAGATCTGTGCAGTGCAAGGGGCGGGCAATGTCAGTCAAAACAATGTGCCTCTCAGATCTCAGGTTGTGTAGTTAACTAACAGGCTCAGCTGCTGCATCTGAAGTCCATCACCATGTGCCTGCTGAGACCTTGCTTCTCATGGGCTGCTCCAGAGAAGTACTGAGTGCAGCAGGGAAGATGGGGGACTCCTTTGGTGGGCAACTTTGGCTTAAGGATTATCCAATGGCTTTGCTCACCTTTCCTTAGAAATGCACTACAATGTAAGATGCTTCCACCCAATCTTCCTTCCTTCCCCCTCTCTTTCATTCAGTGTCACACCTGCATCTTTCAGATTCCCTCAGCTCTCTCTTCATTTACTCAAAAAAAAAAAAAAAATTTCATTTACTCGCATGTCTAATTCCTGTCTTGGCATCTGACACTTGGAGGACATGAACTAATATACTTGGGAGAAAGTTAACATAACTGTCATATATCCATGCAACAAATTGTGTATTTCAACATCAGCAGGTAAGATTCAATCACAATGAAAATATATAATATTCAAAATGTATGTTGACTTGAAGAAATGGAAAGATAGATCATGTTTTTGGATATTTAAACTCAATATCATAAAGATTTAAATTTTTCCTCTATCAATTTAGAATTTAACACAATCCCAATGGAAATACCAAGAGACTTTGAAAAAGAAGCAGACATGTTGATTTTAAAGTTTATATGGAAAAATTTCAAATGTCCGATCTTTGACCCAGCAATCCCAATTCAGTGAAATGATGTCTATACATGGTAAGTTACTGTGACATTGTTTGCTATACAAAAAGACTAGAAACTATGCAAGATCCATCAGTAGGGGAATGGTTATGTAAAATATGGTGAATCCAATGCATTAGAATATTTTATGCTGCTGAAAAATATAATAAAAGAGGAAGCTCTCTACATTCTGATTTGGAGAGATCTCCAAGTGAAAAACATAAAGTAGAAAACAGTATATATAATATGCTAACTTTTGTGTATAAAAAGAGGAAAATAAAAATGTATGATCAGGGAAGCAGATGTGGCTCAAGTGATTGTGCTCTCGTCTACCATATAGGGGGTCCAGGGTTCGATTCCTGGGGCTTCCTGATGAAGGCGAGCTGGCCCACATGGCAAGCTGGCCCAAGCGAAGAGCTGGCCCACGTGGAGTGCTGGCCCGCGCAGGAGTGCTGGCCTGAGCGGAGAGCTGGTGCAGCAAGATGATGCAACAAAAAGAGACGCAGAGGAGAGACAATAAGAGACACAGCAGACCAGGGAGCTGAGGTGGCGCAAGAGATTGAGTGCCTCTCTCCCACTCCGGAAGGTCCCAGGATTGGTTCCTGGTGCTGCCTAAGGAGAAGACAAGCAGACACAGAAGAACATACAGCGAATAGACACAGAGAGCAGAGAGCGAGTGCAAAACAATGGGGGGTGGGGGATAAATAAATAAATAAATCTTTTTTTAAAATGTATGATCACATTTGTTAGCATTTGCACAAAAAGATTGGAAAGTTATGGAAACTAATAAAAGTGTTTAACTCTGGTTGAGGATGGCGAAAACTGGACACACAGAGAGCAGAAGCTAGAGTGGTATAAGACTTTGATTTTGAATATGTGAATAAATTACCAATTCCAATAACTACATAAAAATATCTTTAAAACATCAATGGGATTGTATATTCACTAGAATACTAACCATTTCACACCCACAAATTTGGCAAAAATTAAAAAGCCTGGTACCTGGTAAGTACAGTAAGGGTATGGGGCATTGGTAACTCTTACACATTTCCAGTGCCAGTGTAAATTGGTTCAACCCTTCAGAAAACAATATGGAACTTCCTAGTAAAGCTGAACCTCGAAGACCTGACAATTTCACTCCTACCTATATTTCCAACAACATCTTGCACATGGGCACTAGAAAACATGTGTAAGAATATTCATGGCAGCATCATTTGTAATAGTAAAAGCTTTGAAACAACCTAAATGTCCATTGAGATCAGAATGGATAAACTAATTATGTCTATATGTGGGAATACTATACTAACATGAATAAGAATGGACTCTGCCACATTTATAAACCACAATGAACCTCGAAAACTTGACACAGTACAGAAAAATAATATGTCAACTCCCTAGAAGTTTAAAAATGGCAAAACTAGACACTCTCCTGTTTAGGGAAAAGTACATATATTATAAATATGGCCATGGCACGTGCACTGTTCAAGGTGTTTATTTCTCAACATTGGAGAGATAGGGTTTCTAGAAAGGGTGAACCTCGATTACCAGTAGTAATCTATTCACCTCAGATAGAACAAAATGTTCGTTTTAGTTATAGCATTTAAATTTATACATAAAATAGTCTTTTGTGCATACAATATATTTTGTGATTTTTAAAAATGTATAAAATGGTTCTTTAAAATCATTAATAAAATGGACAACTATGACATGTTGAACCAGAAAAAATATTTAAATGAGAAAATAAATCTTGTTACTGATAAGGAATAGAAAATAAAATATTAAATCTATAAACATTTTTATGCACTTAAACTTCAGAATATCAATGAAATGGAACATTTTGGGGAAATAGACATCTTAAATATTAACTCAAGAAAAGGTAGAAAACCTGAATAGACAAGTTACTATGAAAGACTCTAAAATATTTATCAAAGAATTGCTTTGCAAAAACTCCTATGCCAGACAGTTTTGAGATTTAGTTCTTTCAAACTTTCAAGGAACTAAAATCCCCATGCTATTGAAACTGTTCTAGGCATAGAAAAATATGAATATATACTTCATTTTGTAAAGCCAATATATTCCTGATTCCAAAATGTAAAAACAGGGAATAAAAATCTGTAGCAAAATTGGAAAGAGATGCAAAAATCCTAAATAATATATTACTATACCAAATCCCGCAGCAAAATCAAAGGAATTATTCACAATGATCAAGAGGAATTTATACAAAAAATGCAAAGATCATTTATCTTAAAGAGACCTATTAATGCATTTCATATGAATATATTTAAGGAGAAAATAGAGTTAATAATGTTAATAGACGAAGAAAAGACAGATAATAACATTCAAAGTACATTCTACAACCTAAAAATTTGTGGATTTTTTTGAAAATTAGGAATAGACTTTTTAAATACAGTAACAGTTTATATCTTAAGCTAATAAACAGCATTATCATTAACATTGAAAAACTAAAGAGTATTCCTATACAAGCAAAAACAACGAGCAAGACAACAAGCAGATAATGAGCAAAAACTAACAAGCAGGGAGCAGATATGGCTCAAGCAGTTGAGTGCCCGCCTCCCAATTGGGAAGTCCCGGGTTCAGTTCCAGATGCCTCCTAAAGAAAACAAACAGACAGACAAGGAGCAGACAACGAGTAAAAAAACAAACAAACAAGAAAACAACAGCGAGCAGACAATGAGCACAAACAATGAGCACAAATAACGAGCAGACAAACGAGGGAGCCATCAGCAGGGGGAGGAGGTAATAAAAACAAAAACAAAAACAAAAAAAAAGCAAAAACAAATGAAACACAAAAGAAAATAAAAATGATACCAAACAAGATGCCTGTCGTCCTCATGATCACATAGCATTGTTCTGAAATTCTGAGCAACGCAATTAGTATAAAACACGAAGAAGAGCTATGATTATTGAGAAGGTGACAAAATTATCATTATGTGCTGTAACACAATTATATGCTTAGAAAACTCCAGAGAATCAATTTTAAGAACATATACTTTCCAAGCTAGTTTTGTGAAGTAACATCAAAGAAGGTAATTCTTTTTAAAAATCTTTGTATTTCATATACCTCAATAATAACCTAGGAGAGAATGACAGAAAGACATTTTACAGTGGTAACCAAAACATAAATTCAGAGAAAAAAATTTTAAATAATAAGTAGGGTCTATAGGATACAACAAATGTGCTGAATAACAACAATAAATATTTTTAATATATAGGCAAAAATTATTCATGTATAAGAAAAACTGTGCACTCATTCTTCTGGAATTAATTTAAAAATCGCAGTCAAGTTCTAATGTGTTTGGTTCTACTTTATCATTGTATTCTTATGTTTCCAGGAGGGGAAGGGACAAAGCAATAATAACACAAACAAAACTCATGCGTAAACAACAAATAGGAGAAAACAGCTGAGAACTTTTTTAAAAGAGTGATCAGGAGATCATTTTCTTTAAAAAATTAATCTAACAACACATACAACCATCAAAATTGTATGACAAAGGCAAAAAAAGACAGAGAGAGAGAGACGGTAGAAAAGGGTGATCATGAAATAGGATTGGTTCATAAATGATAAGGGAAGCATCACAAAGCAACGAGGAAGTGATTACTGAGTCTATTTTAATGAGGAAATTCACCGTTGGGTAAGTGGATTAAAATTGTAGCCTCAACAGAAGCCCCCAAAACAAATCCAGACTGATAAAGAATTAAAAAGTAGAAACGAGTGGATACCCAAAGTCAGAAATGAGAAATCTAGGCGAAGGCTATGAGGGAGCGGTCCACTCAGCCCCCTGACCCTGCCTCCAGGCCCTCACCAAGTCCCCCTGAGCCTGATGCTCTTACATGTCTCCAAGCCTTGCCCACATGCCCGTCTCTGCTGCCATCACAGCAGTCGAGGCCGCTGTCCCCTGGATCTCTGCAGTGGTCTCCGTGGGCCCTCTGGTTTTGCCCCCTGCAATGCATTCTCAGCTGAAGCGGTCCTCATAACGCACACATCCGTTTGCATTCATCCCCTGCTTACTTTCCTTCCTGACCATCTCTTGCACTTAGGATAAATTCCAAAATCTAAAAACTTGTGTGATCTTATGTCTCCCTGCCTTTCCAATCCTAATTTTGCTCCAGTCTCCCCTCACTCACTCCACCCACATTACCTTCTCTATCAATTTCTCAACAATAAGAAGAAAGTACAAAATTAAAGTAAGAAAAAAGTAAAAAGTGAAAGGGGGGAAATGGCCATGAAAGAAATCGCAAAGGGAAACAATTGGTACATTTGATTTCTTAAAACTTTAAACCCTCTCTACATAAAAATCATCATTGGGTAAGATGATGAAAGATAATGACCTGGAGGGGAAGGATTGGCAACAAACAACTAGAAACGGATGCAAAAGCTTTTCAAATTAGTAGGATCAGGACTGAGATTCCAGTTGGAACCTGGGATTGGAACATGCACAGACAATTCACAAAGCAAATGCTTAAAATGAATAAGCATGTGAAAGATTTTCTTCCTTATTCTCAGTCAAAGAAATGAAAGTTTAAACTATGAGATAGCATTTCTCATCAATTGCTTTGGTAAATAAATATTTTCCTTTTAAAAAATGTTTTTCTTAGGAGTAGATGTGGCTAAGGCAGTTGGGTGCCCGCCTCCCACATGGGAGGTCCCAGGTTCGGTTCCTGGTGCCTCCTAAGAAGAAACAATCAGACAACAGCAGACAATGAGCAAGAACAATGAGTAAAAATAACAAGCAAACAGACAACGGAGCCATCTCGGCTGCCGGGGGTGTGGGGGGGAGGAATGTATTTCTTGAGTTATATTTTACAGTAAAGTGTGCAAATCCTCAGTGCACAGCTCACATACTTTTTAGATAACTATACATCCATGTAACCATATCCAGATCAAGATATAGAACATTACAGACACAGAACTAGAATGTTCCCTTGTGCCCCTTCCTATTTAATAATACCCTTTCATAAGAACGAACCATTATTTTTATTTCTACCACCATAGATTAGTTTTGTCTATTTTTGTACTTCATAAAAACAGAACTTTACAACTTTACATTTTTCTGTACCTGTCTTTTTTTTTCCTCAACAAAATACCACTTGGTTGCACTTACCAGGAGTTGTTTTGTTGTTTTCCTTTTACAAATGCTATGCGGTACCTATTGTCTGAAATACCACCATGAATCTCTTCATTGTCCTGTTGATAGATAATGAGGTTGTTTCCATTATGGACCTAGTTTGAAGAACTCTGCTGTGAATAATCTTATACACGTCTTTTGGCGGGCATATACATTCACTTCTCTAAAGTATATACCTTGGAGTGGATTTCCTGGGGCATAGATTAAGTATATGTCTAGCTTTAGTAGATAATGCCGGATAGTTTTTCAAAGTTACCACACCAAGGATTGGAGTGCAAGCCTTCTAAAATGAAGTCCAGTGCTCCTTCCTTCTTTCCTCTCTTTTCCTTCCTTCTTCTGTCTCTCCCTCTCATCCTCTCTCTTTCTCTCCCTCACTCTCCCCACTTAAATTTTCCCATCCCCAGCCCCTTCCCTCCTCTTCCCACACCATTTCAGACCATTTACAGCTGGAAAATACTTGTGGCCTGAACAGACCTGTAAACTAGATTCTGAACCCCTTGCATCAGCAACTGCCTAATTAGAGGCACAATTTGCAGTCCAGTGAAGTTTCCGCCAGCCTAATGTGCCTCACAGAGCCGTGTTTCTGCCAGTAATTACCTCCAGCTTCCAGTTAACAGCAGGGCAAGAACATCTGTATCAAGAGTGATGAGAAAGCCCTTGCCCAGGGGCCTCTGAAACTGAACATAAAGCAGGGAGCCAGTAAGAAAGAATTCTCACTAAGAGGGCCGTCCTTTCACTACTCCCCGATAAGAAAGCATGTGCAGCCCGTTGGCTCCTCCTGCCGCCTACCTCTCTTGCCCAAGAGAAATGACTTAGTTTGTGCTTCTGGAGCCAAGTATCTGCCCAGTATTTATTATTTACCCTGGGGAACAGGGAGAATTGCAACCTGCAGCAGAGACTTTTAAATGTAAGAGCACAGAGGGGACTCATTTATAGGTCTCTCCACATGGCTCTTCTGCCCCTTTTTATTTGAACCTATAATTAGCACTATACTTGATAAATATTTTTCCCAGAGACTTAACTCTTTAGTCCGACCATGGGCCAGTTGAGCCCTGAATCTCAGCAGAGTTGCAACACCTACTCTACAGTTCATTGGACTCACCCAGGACAAATAACAAGGAGATGATGATGGACAATGCCCATCCCAAGGAACAGAGAGTATCTGCAGCTGCAAACAAGATAGCTCCATCCATCTGCCCCATAGGATCTAAGCCCCCTCTCAACTAGAAGCAGAGTGGGCATCACCACCCCAAAATCCTCAAGATTGGGGAATGAACAATGGACTAAAGTAGACTTATTATTATTCTACTATAGACTCATTATTATTCTAGCAATGGAAGAACTCTTATCATTGATGTACAGGCAGTGACCACCAGAGGTTCTGAGGGAGGGAGAGGGAAGAATAGGTGTAATATGGGGGCATTTTTGGGACATTGGATTTGTCCTGCATGACATTGCAATGACGGATACAGGCCACTATATATTTTGTTATAATTTTAAAAATTGTGTGGGACAGAGTGTAAACTACAATGTAAACTGTAGTCCATGGTTAGTAGCAATGCTTCAATATGGGCTCATCAATTGTAACAAATGTATCACACTAATGAAGGATATTGTTAATGTGGGAAAGTGTGGGAAGGGCAGCGAGTGGGGCATATGGGAATCCCTTACATTTTTGGGGTAACATTTATGTAATCTAAAGCTTCTTTAAAAATAAAAATAAAAAAATTAATTAAAAAAAACCCTCAGAGGCACGTTGCAAGATAGTTGAGTCCAAATAATCAAAGTCTGCAAATGATTCCCTTTTCTGATAAAGTCAGGTCTTTCCTTGGAATAACATCCCTCTCATTTACAGTTCAATATCTATGTATTTAACTCTCTTCAACACCTATTATGTCAGACAGTAGGAACTCCATGGTGAGCAAAGTAGAAGCGGCTCGACAGTCTTTGTGGCTCTACAGTCCAGGTGGGGATTTCTATATTAATCGGACAATCACTCAGCTATTGACTAATTAACTTGTTTCATGTTGGGAAGGAATGTGTAGTGCAAGAAGGAAGTGTGATAGCACGTTGCAGAGGTCTTGAAGCGGGGTGGGAGAGGCAGGAAAAACACATCCCTTAGGAAGTGACAGTTAATATCTGCAGTGTGAGCGGGTGATGGGGGCAGTTGTGGTGACTGACCAAATAGCCTAGGGGAAAGCTGCTTGTTTAGTGGGAGGGAAAGGCGCAGAATTGCAAATGCCTGATCTCCCAGGTGGCTCCCATTACAACACTGCAGGCATATATGAATGTTTTCACTAGTTTCATTTGTTGGGGCAGAAATAAAAGAACCCTGGCCCAGCAGCTATTATATTTTGAGTGCTTACTAGATTCCAGGCACTGCTCTATAGGTATTTTCTCACTTAATCTTTATACAATCTTTTGGGGTAGGCCCTATTATTAACTCTGTTGTACAGAAGTGGAAACTGAGACACAGAGTCATTAAGTAAGCTTCACAAGGTCACTCCCCTAGTAAGTGTGTAGTCAAGTATACAAAGGACTCCTGTGTTTGGTGGAAGCAGAGGCAGTGGCCCCATCAGGCATGGGCCTTTTCTCTGGGAGTAAATCTGCTGTTAGCCCAGGGAGTTCTTTCCTGGACTTAGTGAAGCCATGAGCTTCCCATGGGACACTCTTTCCTGAGACTCTGTGGTCAGCCTAGACCTTGCCCAGCCAATCTTCTGAAGAAAAAAAAAAAAAGCCTAGGAACGACCTGAGCAAGTGTGCTCCGTAACACGTCAAAGGAAGGCAGGCTGAACACAACCTGTAGATTCAGCATGATGTCACCCAGTGAGAACATCAGTGAAACGAGAATGAATATTCACCACAAAACTCAGGTTAAAATATGTCCTAGCACCCCTATTTCTGAATGGAATTGGGCTCCTAGGACCATTAGTGCGCAGATCCATCCTCTCCCTCAGGTAACCCGAGAGTTCCGAGGCAGAAGACTTACAGGAAATGCTGCGAGCAGTTCTGATCTTTCTTCCCTCAGGACTATCCTCCCAAATTAAACCACACTTCCCAGCCCCTTCTACAGCTGTTTGGGCCTCTCTTCTAGCTCTAAAGCCCACCTTTTGAAGAAACAAAGTTCACTAATTCTTTGCTGGGGCAAGTGAAATTCAGCCCTCCATTTCCTGGATGGCAGAAGCAAAACCATACATCCCTCCGTTTTTCCTGATGAGAATAGGGGGGATCAATTTACCATCAGAGTGTATGTGGGGTATGTGTGTTGTGTACGTGTGTGTGTGGAGAGAAAGAGAGAACAAAAAATTAACTAGAATAAAACACTCCCAATATGAATAGCATATTCATATTCATGCTTATTGGTATGATTTTTATTTCATTCTTTATACTTTTCTCTGTTTTCACAATTTTCTAATATTGAGTTGCATTACTGCCAAAATCAGAAAGGAAGCACTAGTAGTTGCCCGCCCTCCCTCCCTCTCTCTCTCTCTCTCTCTCCCTCTCCTTTATTCAGTTCTGTGTAATTACAAGATGTCTTTATTGAGTGCAGCCTCCTGGAATTCCACTGAATTTCAAGCTGCATTTTTGTTTCCTCCTGCATGACTGGGAAGCATGGCCACTGTTATTATCGCCAGCTCTCCTCCCACCTCTCTGTACAGAAAAACGGGAGCTGAAGAAACCCAACCACCTCGTTTCATGTCTGTGAAGGAGATCCAAGGCCACGGTGCCTGTGACCCACACCTGGAGTCCAGAATGGGAGGGAATTCCCAGGGGCTGTGTGGGCCTGTCAGCTGGGCGAGGAGGAGGGTAACAATTGGGACAAAGGGATCTACGACGCCGCAGTGCTGGCTCTGCAATTTTGTGTGTTTTGACAAGTGTAATTTAGTTCTAATTACTGACAATAATTATTTCCCAGCCCACAGTGGGAAGCTGTCGGGCTTGTAGCTGTGGCGGATTCCAAGGGTCTCTATTTTGGCTGTACTTCTGTTGTGAGCAGTTTGGACCCTGGGGCCTCTCTGCTAAGAACAGCCGAGCCTTGAGATGAAGGGAGAGAGAGGGAGAACTCTAGGCTGGAGGGGGAAAGCCAAGAGAGACCGGGCTGGCGGCAGTGAGTGGAAAGGACACCAGCCTCAGGGACAGGAGACTCAGCTCTGCCGCTAAATTCTGTGCAAATGTGGACCCCTTTGTGTCTCAGTTTTCTTATCTGTAAAATGGGGATAATGATCGTGCCTACCTCTCAGGCTTATTGTAGAGACTGAATGGAAAATTCCAGAAGAGAGGGCTTTGCTGGGTTTTGGCTTCCCAGCACCCTGCCAATCCTCCTTGGGTAAATACTACACTTTGATTTCTGTCTGAGGAACCTCCTCCTCATGACTCAGCTCAAGCATCTCAGTGGCCCCAAGCTAATCAGTGTGCACTTGGCTCCAAGGAGCCCCAAGATCCTCTCTGGAAGAAGGTATGTTTTAGCTTTCAGTTACAAAAGCCAAAGGAAAATTGTGCATGTACCCAAGATGAGGCCACTTCAGCAAACTGAAATGTCAAGTTTTCTTTTATTTACCTGTTTTTTTTCCACTTCAGTTTCAAACTGTATTACTCAGCATGGGAAGATTGGTTAATTCATACTCGTCAGAAGGTTTCTATGTGGAATGTCCTTGGTTTTTATAAAGCATGAGTACAAATTAATTATTGTTTAACAGTTGCATTTTTAAAGACATGTTCTTAAATATTACATCCAAGGAGGAAATAACTGTGGGACTGCTTGGGTATTGAAAATGATGAGATGATAACGAATTCCCTTCTGGCTCTAACAATCTGTAAGCATCAAGCAGGAATTGTAAGTCTCTTGACAGGCAGAGCAGAATATATGAGGATTTGGGAGAGTAGCTTCACAAGACTGAAATCACATGCCATTGTAAGGTGAGAAAATGGCTTGGCAGATGCAGTACTCTGCTGAACTTTTTCCATAAGCTTTCTCACGGACATATCAAAATCCTGCAAGGTAGATTTTATTATCTACATCTTACAGCTGAGAAAACTGAGGCCTGGAGAGGCGCCCTAACTTCTGCAAGGCCACCCACGGGAAAGTGGTACACTCTAGATTCAAGCTCAAGGCTTCAGAACTCTAAAGGAGTGCCTTGTCCACCCCCAGGTACAGCTTCAGTAAGCTGCCGCAAACACTGTTAGCATAGTAGCTTCGTTTTTTCATTGCTGGAGCCAGTAGCTCCAGTGTTGACCCCGCCTTCTCTCTCTCTCTCTCTCTCTCTTTTTTTTTTTTGTGTGTGTGTGTGTGTGAGGTACAGGGCCCAGGGATTGAACCCAGACCTCGTATGTGGAAAGCCGGCATTCAACCACTGAGCCACATCAGCTTTCCCGAGTTGGTTTTCTTGTTCATTTGTTGTTTGTTTTTTGTTTTCAGGAGGTACTGGAGATCGAACCTGGAACCTCCCATGTAGGAAGCAGGCGCTCAACCACTTGAGCCTCATCTGCTCCCCTACCTTCTTGATTGTGGCGATGAAACAGCTCCCAAGGTAGGCTGGTTCTGCAGGGTTGTTCCACAGTGTTCCTGAAGCCCCAGACTAGGACCACTCCTCCAGTCCTTCCAAAGATTCCCAAAGATCCTAATCCCCCCATTTAAAATTTCCTGCTGAAAGTATCTAGTTTTTGCTATCTGCAACTTAACTGTGATTGAGTTACTCCCATTTTATATTGAGGAATCTGAGGCTCTGAGAAGTTAAGTTTCTGCTGCCACTTTTTTTTTTCTGTCTGTTTGACAAAACTCCAGTCCTGCTTCCTGGGCCAGCTTAAATGTGAAGCTCAAACACAGACACACACACACACACACACACACACATACACACACACCAAGTTAGATGCAATATTTCCTTTCAACATATTTTGTACTGCTTATCATACTTGCCACACTTTGTCATATAAGGTTTGTAAAGATACTAATATTATCCCCTTTTACAAATGGCTGACATGACAGAGGCCCTGTATTCTAGTGACTAACATAGTGCCTTCCATATAGTAATTATAATACCTATAACATGTTTATATGAATTTTCAGTTTATAACAATATTTTTTATTTGCAGTCCATTATTCAGTTCTTGCCACTCCCCTATGGACTAGGCGCTGTTTTCCACTTCTTATAATGAAGAAACAGCAGCCAAGAGATGTGAAGTCACATGGCTCATAAGAGGTAGAACTAGTCTTGAATCCGAGTCTTACATCAAAGCCCTGTTACTTCACTATTGTTACTTTAATAGAAAGCTTTTATATGTAGTGGAATGGGATGGAAAGACATGGAATGGAATGGTGTGAAATGAATAGAGGGAAGAAACACAATGAAAAAAGGGACAGAATAAAGAGCGTGCAGGTGGAATGCATGCATTATCAGAGTCAGAAAGTAGAAAAGACGGGTACAACTTGACCACCGTACCACATTTCCACAATAAAGTCACTTGTCTCTTACTTCTCTTCAAGGCTGTTGTGAGAATGAAATGAGAAAAAAAGCCAAGAAAATATTGGGGAAAAACAATGTTACATAGAAACATAAAGGATTTTTAGTTTTGTCCCAGTGACAAGGGAGACAACAAGGCTTCTGTGTGTCCTCCCAGTCAGAGTGTCTTGACCTGGTGAAGCTGACATCAAGGCTATTGAGGGCAAACAGTTGTTCCCTCTCCTCTAGCAAATGCAATGGTCATTTCTGTTTCTGTCCGCTGAGCTGAGAATCATCAGAACAGGTCATACTGAAAGAGACTGGGTCACAGAGATAGGACTGGATCAAGTTTCTGGCAGGTCAACCAGAAGCAGGAATCCCAGTGGGGATCTCAGAGGGGCCCATGCAGAAATCAAGATCAGTAGCTTAGGGTCAGCATCTGTGAGTCCTGAGAAAAGGCATCAAGGACCTACATCACGAGAATGGGATTACGATTAGAAATCCATTTCTTGGGGAATGTGAGCAGAGAAAAGACAGGCACTCTTTCCATAGGCAAACTGCCATGCCATAGGCAGGAACTAGGATATAAGGAAGTGTCTTGATCACATCAATTTTCCAAGGACCCATTTACCCAAGCAGGGACCCAGAGCAGAATACTTCCAGGAACAAAATTTCCCTGATGTCAAGTCACTAGAGCTAGCAGTTGTACAAACTAGTAGTTGTACAAACACGAGGATCGACCAAGCTGAGCTTCCAGGTGGAGGTCAAGAAACTCCATCTACAGGGGTACTGGGGCAGGGAGTTAGGCAGGCTCCTGTGTCTCTACCTGCTCCCACAAAAATAGAAACCTGACCCCCATCTGAACTCAAAGCAAGTTATGGCTCTGTTATGAGATATGTGCATATCGTGGGATGGAGTCTTGGGTTCACAGCCTGAATTGTGAACCCACTGTATATCCAGACATTTCTAGACTCTGAAGATCTATTTCATATGAGAATCCAAGGGGCCCAATGATTAAGCTTGTGGTGTGGTCAGGGACCAAGGCCATACATTAATTCATTCTTATTATTTTTCATTTATCACACATGACAAATAAAATACCGTCCCTGCCTTTAAGGAGCTCACTCTAGACAGACATGTAAATAAATTATTATGCAGTTTGAGCAAAAGTCAAACACACATTACCGTTACTGATTGCTCAGAGGAAGGCATCTTAATCAGACTGGGGGGAGTAAGGGAAGGCTGCCAGAAGAGACAGGGCTTAGCTCAAATTTTGCAGGATAAAAAAGAGTTCACTTGGTGATTAAGAGGGAAAATGGTGTCTGGGAAAAATCGTTTACCCAACATGTGTTTGCTGAGAGCATATTACGTGCCAGACACTCTGCTAGCGCTTAAGGATACAGCAGTGAATGAGAGAAACATGGTCCTGGTCTTCGTGGAAGCTATAACTAGATACTTCACCACAAGGCCCCTTACAAACTTCCAGTCATAATCTTGATAGGAAAACAAATTCAAGAGAGATTTATGTTATTCAAGCAAAGAAATTGATGAGGGACAAAAAAAAAAGTCAGGACTGAGCTTGGTGGTTAAAATCAGTAGCCTAGGGAGCCTAGGGAGCCAAAGTTCTAGGGGACGGTGCGGTGGGATAGGTAGCAGGTGGCCGCTACAATAAGATCGAGACAGATGGAACGGCCGTGCCGCTGAGTCTTTTGGTAGGAACCAAAATTTTCTAACCTAATGATAGAAGGCAGTGTGGCTGCAGTGGAAGGTGAATCACCAGGTATTCATTTGATGACTGTGGGAGCAGAAGAAAGTTGTCAAGTTATTAAGAGATGGGGCATTATCTCACCTCAGCAACTGAGAGTCAGGGGGCTAAAGGAGCCTTCGCTCAAGCAGCCACTTGGTGTGAGAGGATGAAATAGCAGGTGCCAAGAGGTTTCAGAGTGAACTGGTGGGCAGAGCCACTGGTGAGCCCCGCAAGACACCCCTATGGACTCCTGAAGAGGTGGACAGAAGGATAGGAAGAGGACTGCCCTGGCGGGAAGTGAGCCAGAGCAACAGCTGTGTGGCACCAAAGAAGTCATGATACTGTGACCAGAGTACCACCTCTTTTCAAGCACCACCCCCATCCCCTGTCTTTGAACTCAGAACATCAGATCTCAGACCAAGATCCCTAGAAAGACGGGAATGGCCAAAAGAGTAAAGTAAACCTGACTGACCAGGACATATCTGTCAACCCAGGCCAGAGCCCTCTTCCCAGTCCATACCCTTGGGTTTCCTCTAATGCCCATTTGTGATGTACCATCTATTATCTCAACAGAATATCTGTGGCCATAGTTGATCTCCATGGAAACAAAAAGATTCCACATATTTCTACAAGGATAGCCACATCTCCCTTTGAAAAGGCAGTAAAGGAGGTAGAAGCAAAACCACTGGCCATTGTTGGGGATGGTTAGGAACTCTGTCACAGAATTTGAGATATAAAAGGATAAAGGACAAATACCTTCTCTTATATCAAACAACTCTTTCCTCTCTTAGCTTCCACATTCTCCCTCCCACTACTTCTGCTTCAAACATGTTACGTCTCCATACCACCTGTGAGCATTCTCTATTTTACTTAGTCTCACCACCAAGCTTCCGAAAGCTGCCCACATGGTGTTAGTTCAGGGTGTCCCCAAAATAAACCCAGAACTTCTCACTGTTTTCTGCAAGGCTTTTACCAGGGCGTACAGGGCTTAATTCTCCAGGCAGGAGCCAGTATGTGAAAATAGCAGTCCTGAGAGAGGTGGTTCAGGGCCTCAAACTCAAGTGGCAGCTTATAGCATATTATTTCCTGAAGGCAGAGTTTAACCAGGAGGAAAGACAGTGGGGAAAAGCTCAAGCGCATGACGAGAGGGAGATAGTGCAGCCAGGATGCAGTAACCAGTCTCATTTTACAAGTGAGGAGAAACTGAGGCTCAGAAAGGTTAAGTGGGTCTCAAGTGGCACACAACTTGTAAATGGCGAAACTAAACTGTGAACCAAGGTCAAATTTGAATTCCAAATTGACTTTAAAAATTGCACCATGCCCACAATAATATCCCAGTTAACATTAATTGAATGTTTACCATGTCCTCATCCTTACTCTAAGTGCATTTTAAATGAAATAGCTCACCTAATCCTCACAACAAATCTATGAGGAAGGTGTTAATACCCGATGAAAAAACTGAGGTCACACCGTGAGTTAGTGATAACACCAGAATGTAGATCTAGATAGTCTGGCCCCAGAACTCATGTTCTTAACTTCTGTGTCATGCTGACTTTCTAATTTTTGCCCATGATCAATAATCACTTCACTCAGCCCTTGTTGGAGAAGTATACACGGAACAATGCTCAGCAAATCAAAGGCAAAGTAACCTTGATTTTATTAACTGGAACTTAGGCTGAAAACGCCAATGCAGAGCTATCTGGTAAGATGGACAGGACAATGTAGAATAAGCTTTTCCCTTAAAAGAAGCTTAAATGCTTCTAACCCCAACCAGGCTCAAGACCTGTTCTATCTATTTCAACACCTCAGTGGCCAAAGCTGAATTTCAGATTTTGCCAGCATGAAGTAAGGTCAGCTCCCACCCGTGGAATGGCTCAATCTACCTTCCAGACAGCTTGCAGAAGGATTTGAATTTGGTCAGTGAGTGAGTAACTTGGACTCAGGTGAAGAAACATTAGTGAAGAAGATCAAAATTAGTTGTTCAAGGATCCCATCCCAGAATTGTTTGAATCATGTCAACTGCTCCAGGAACCTCATTCCCCAGGGTAAATTAGAAGTCAAGGTCCTTGGACTTGAGCTCCAGGTTCTATTGTAAGGCCTGGAATTTCATGTGATGCCTTGATGACTTTGAGCCTCAACATGAGTTCCCTGTTCTCATCAGATATGCCCCCACCAGTGGGAAAGGCTCCCCACCAGGCAGTTCATGTCTGGGTCAAAGTGGCCCCAGCTGAGGGCACAGAGAGTTGAGAGAAGATCCTTAAAGAAAGGTCACAGCAGATGGTGGTTCAGGAAAATGTGCTTAACTTCAGATGGGACATCTTGGTAGTCAGTAGGGACCCATGTGGTCAGTAACGAAAAAGGGAAGAGATACTAGTAACTAATTCCCACTTATGCTGACTTATTATTCCTTTGCCCATCTGCCAAGGCACTCTAATAGAGTGGTTTTTTATTCTTGCATTTTAACTATTTTATGGGGCATAAAACGGTTTGTATTGGGACCACCAAGGCAACAGGCTTTACTTCCTCTCAGTGCCCATAGTGTAGCAGCACCTAGGTTCAAGGCCTGTCTTTACCCCTCCATGCTGTGCAACACTGAACTTGTGACTTAACCTCTCTAATTTCTAAGAATGATGTTAGTGATGGTACTTAACTCACTGGGTAATTGCGAGGATTGAATGAAAGAGGGAGTGTAAATGCTTAGCATCATGCTTGGCATATTATAAAATCTCAGTTGATGTTCACTACTACATTGTTTTGAAGGTGAGAGAGTGCTGTTGAGCCAAATCCCAGTTTGCACCAACTCAGAGAAGTACATTACCCTAAATCTGCCCTTTAGCCCATGAAGAAGCCCCCCTCCCTCCCCATTCATCAGCAGCTGTCATGCTGTCAGCACCTGTCACCCTGCTACCACATCCCACATCAGCTAGTGGGGCATGTCAGATGTACAGGAGGATGGGGGCCAAACGGGGAGGACTGACACCTGTGGACTGGCAGAGCCCTCCAGAAGAAAGGAGGTCAGAGCCCGAGATTCTGGGAACTGTGCATGCTGCAATGCTCACTCTGGGCTCCTGTTCCCAGAAAGTTCTCGAGAAGAAAAGAGAGAGAGAGAGAGCGCGCATTATTTTACTGACTTTAAACATTGACCTTTTAATCTGTCCTTCCAAGAAGAAAGTGGTTTGTGAGTCACAATTCCTTCGGACTCAATTATTCTGAATGCAATCCTTGAAGCAGACTCTCATAAATAATAATACATAAATAAATAAATATGCATATATGTGTGTGTATACAAGCTAAAAAGATAACGAAGCACACTGATTCTAAGAACCAGCAGTCCTCAACAATTAAAAGGTCCAAAATGCAATCATTTCAAGCTCTTCTTTATTTGGTCCCGAAGACCTTTCCTCCCATTCTCACTCATTCGCATAAAAATTCCATTAAAACAATACTCACTGAGTACATTTTTTCCACTTACAAGAAAGCCCTGTAGAGAATAGAAATAAAGAAAAAAAATAGGAGCCCTATTCCCAAAGAACTTGGATCAGGGGCAAGACAAATTCAATCACTTATCCCACTAATATTGTCAGGTACCAGAGATATTAACAGTGACCCAGATAGACATTGTCCTTAACACATGGAATTTATAGTCTAAAAAGGTTTTGAAAGTAGATAACGAGCAAATTGAGAGCTAAAATCAGGGGCACAGATAAATGATAATGACAGGAAAGAAGCTGATACCTTCCTCTAATTTGAATGTCTACTATGTGCCAGTGCTTCGAAGGATGGTTTGCATATACTACGTGGAGAAGTAGAATGTACCATTTTATGAGGAAACTGATTGACTGGCCCAAAGTCACATAAAAATAGCTGATGAGAGAATTGGGATTTGGACCTCATGTCTAACTGCAAGCCTGTTCTCTTTCAGCTATAGTAGAAGGAGGACATACTTAAGATGCTCGAGTCCAGAGCCTAAATAATTGATTGCTCCCAAATCTGTGGTGCCTAGTAAAGCAAGTTCTTCATTTGATACTGAGGTTCACTGAAATGGACGTCATTTATCACAGATGGAGCATGTCTGAAGTTGAAGTCTGCTGCTTTGGAGAATTCCTCTTCCCAGCTCCCCTTTGAGTGAGATGGAAGATCTCATCCTTGTGTTCCAGGAAAGGACTCTAGCATCCATTTCTTTTTTTTTTTTATAAAGACAGCTAAATGTTCAACTCATGATAGTCTTTCCTAAGTTTCACTTTAGAGTATAAGGAAAAGTTTAGAGGAGGTGATCTACACGGACCTGAAATGTTTTCGTGATATTGTGAGGTATAGTAGTAAAAAGATGAAATATGAGCTGAGAGCTATTGCTTTTAGTACTAATATCATTTGCCAACTGTGTGGCTTTGGAAAATTTATTTAACCACTGTGAGCTATAGACGTTCTATTTTTCAGATGAAATGAAAGTTTAGGGTAGCTAACCACCCACTAAAGATTTTTGTTCTCTCTTCCACAGTAAAGATATTGCTTGGAATATTGCTGGTTATTGCTCTGACCATCCAAAGACTACTTTTCAAGTTCACCTCTCATCTAGTTGAGGCCCTGTGACAAGATCTTGCCAATGGAATGTGTGTCACTTCCTTGATGAGATGGTTAAGAAGTGATTATTCCTTCTCCAGCCTCTATTTCCCCACATGCAGGCTGAATGAAGAGAAGTCAGAGGGCAAGAGGGGGTGGAGCCACCTGATGGACAAACCCTGGGTCCCTAAATCACGACGTGGGAGGTCACCCATACGTCAGACTCTGTGAACAAGAAATAAACATCTATTGCATTGATTAGATTTAGAGATTTATTTGTTTTAGCAGCTAATATCACTCTAAATAATACCCTCTGCAAAAATCATATGGGTAATAAATGGAAGGTCAGAGATACAAATTTACAAACTAAAATATTCCTCTGAACCCCATGTTCTTCCCACTATAACTTTCATGTTCCACGATACGAAAAGTAGTGGCATCTGGATTCAGGCCAGAATCTGAGTCCAAGAATCAAGATGAGCATCTGGCTGGGATGGGGCTTATACTAAATCTCTCAGGAAACTGAGTTCGATGGATAGGGTGCAGAAAAGCAAGTGCTAAGGGATCAGAGCAACACAGGGATGGAAGTTTGGGTGACTCAGCATGAAAGGTGTGGAGGGTGGGCTGGAGGCCAAAGGATGAGGGAAATCTCAAAACTGGGTTTTGCCAAGGGAGAGGTCTTTGGGATGCAGAGTAACCTCTTTTAGACTTACTGCTTTCTCTTTCTCCACACAGCCAACCCCCAAACAGAACAACTGCTCAAAGATGTTTTATTGTTCTTTTAATAACCCTAAGCTCTCTCTTGGTACAGGAATGCATGGGTCTATTGTAAAGAAATCCCTAACTACAATTTCAAACATCAGATATTAAAAGTCAACTGTTAAGAGTTTTTTTTTAAGGATGCTTCTTATCTAGCATATTCCTTTGAAAAGTCTTTGTATTTCCCGTTATTGAAGCGATAGCATTTTATTCAGACAAACATAAGAAACTTGAAGCCATTGCAGAGTATCCAGAGGAAGTTTGCAAATGGACTTTTCTGACTGAGATTAAAGGCATGTTTGAGTAAATGCTTAGCATTTTATTGTACATAGGAGATCCCTTAAGAGCTGGGCCTTTGTAGGTGGTGGAAAAGGCCTCTATTAATACATTTAGTACCTTGTGTTATACTTAGTTTTGTATATTCAGAGTATGAGTTTTGAAGTCAGACAGACATGGATGTTCAGACATTCATCATAAGATTTTGGACCTTAGAATTCAAGGAATACACAGATTCAGCCACCCTGGCTTCCTCCCCACGGAGATATACTCAAAAGGAACAATGACAAATGGGCAATGTCAGTATTATTTTATTATTAGTTGGGTTTGTGCCCAAAGCCACATGCAGAGCTCTCTAACAAACTTAACTGAAGAATGAAGCAATGCTCTCCTGAAGCCTGGGAGGGGGAGATCTACTGCAACCCCATGACCAAAATCCCAAACTTAACACCAGATGGCTGCTCAGAATTAAAGCGAGGACAGCATCCAAGCCTGAGAGAGAGAGAAAGATAGAGGGGGAAAGACATTACCGACATCCAAGTGCCTGCCCTTGGAAATATACTTACCCTGCTCACTAGTAAGCCCAGCCTAATTCTATCCCTAGAATTTCCCTATCAGACGAGGAATCCATGAGTGAAGGGTAAAGAAGAGCAAAAGAAGGGAAGGCAAATAGTTTGAGCACATCTCACACCCTGAACACAACCCTCTCTCTTACCATTTTTGTGCCTTTGGGAAAGTTCTTGATCTCATCTGACTTGACCTTTCTCAGATGATTGATATGGGAAATAAAAAGAAGGAAATACATAAAGTCTCTAGAGTAATGCCTGGACTCTATAGATGAAGTATCTTTTTAAAATCTTAGATCAAAATAGGCCCTGGAGATTAGGGGAAAGTGGGAACTGAAGGTCGGGGTCAGGTGGCTTCAGATGGAGAAAAGAGGACACCAAAATCTGCGAAGGGAGCTGGACTGAGAAGGATGCAGAAGTAGGAGACAACTGAGATGAACTGGAACTAGAACTGGAATTCCTGGATCAGAAGAAACAAGAAAACCACCAGGCCAACTATGGAACTGGAGTACGGATGTCAGAGAGCTCCTCAGCCAGGATACATATCAAGGATTTATTCTTCCCTCTGATTAAGAAGCTGATTAGTTCCACAGCGTGAAACAAGCCAGGCCTACTTTGAGGACTAAAGGACCTGTGCTGCAGGGCATCAGAGAAATATGGAAGCAGGGAGCCAGAGAGGCTATTACAGATTCCAGGTGCCAACCTACAGAGGAAGCATAGGCTGGCAATCACTGGCCAAAGAACTGCCAACACTTTTGACAGTTGTCGTTTGATTTAATTGTTCTGAGGCAGCATCGCTCAGCAGTAAATACACTTAGGAGGCTCACAGAGAACTCAGATATTCTGGTGAGCACTGTGGCGTGATGTACAACTGAATAACTCTATCAAGGGGGGTGGGCCAGGGGAGGGAGGGAGACAGCTGCAATGGGAGCTGGGCTGCCCTATTGTTCTGGAAGAAAAATGTCCAGGACCCAGAGCTCAGCAGTTCCTCTTCTGGGCCCTGATCCCTGATCTAGAAGTTTATTCAAGGTCATTTTTGTTCAGAGCTCTCTGCCCTGCTGGGAAGGCTTGGGATATCTGGGCTTTTGTAGGTACTCCAAAGCCCAGGCATGTGGAAGGAGTTTTCCCTAACCATAGCTATTAAATGCAAGTTCAAAGGTACCAAGTCAGAGTATAGCAATTAATGATAATAACTTGCATTTATTGAACCCTTACAATGTTCAAAGCACTGTGTTAAGCGCTTTCTATGCATTACCTCATTTTACCCTTTCAGTAACCCTAGGGAATCAGAACTATTATAATATTATTATATTATAATATTTGGATATTATATATATATAATATATTATATAATATTATAATATATTACATTATTTGGAGGAGAATAACTGAGGCACATAAGTATTAAATGACTTGCCCAAGGACACACAGCTGGTAAGCGGCCAGGAGCAACTCACTCCTATGCTTACCTCTGAGCCACATCACCAGGCTGCCAGGAGCCTCAGGGTCTGAGGGAAACTGATGGTCACAGATGCGTTTGGCTGCAGGCACTAGATGGCCTGACTGGTCATCTCTTAAAGCACAGGAAGAGGCACAGGCTACTTAGTACAGCCAGCACCCCAGTCTCTGAGGTTTCCCTGGCTTTTCCCTCACCGTTGAAACTGCCACAGCTGCAAGTGTAACTTCTTCACCTAACAGCCACCACCCACTTCTCTGTCCCCATTCACAGAGAGACCCTTCAACATCATTTACCATGGCCTCTGGCTCTCCTGCCATTCTCTCTGAAACTTAAGGCAGTCTGGCTCTTTTCTGTACCACTTGACTGAAACGGCTCTTTTGAAGGTCACCGTTGACCTTCACATTGCCTAATTCAATAGTCAATGCTCCATCTTTACTTTTACTTGACCTACCAGCAGCATTTGATGCACCTAAGTGCCTCCTTTTTGAGACCCTTTCTTACTTTGCTTCCAGGACATCACTCCCTCCAGGTCTCCCCACCACCTTTCTGGTCACTCCATCTCATTCCCCTCTGCTGCTTTCTCCTCACCTTTCCAATATTCAAATTCTTCTGTGCCTTAGGGCTCAGAAATTAGACCTTGTTTTTCTGTATTTGCTATACAGTTCCTTGATAACGTTGTTCAATAGGACTTTAAACACCATTTATAAGCTTATGAATCAAAATGTACACCTCCATCATTAAACCCCAGGCCCAAATACAAAACTGTGGGATATTTCAATCTAGATGTCTCCAAAATTCATGTCCCAATATTTGATTTCACTCCCTTCCCCAAACCTGCTTCTTCTCAGTAGATGACAGCTCTATTCTTCCCCTTGCTCAGGCCCAAACCATTGGAACCACCCTTGACTTCTACCTTTCCTTATGACCCTCCATTCAATCCATCAGCAAGTCCCATTGGCTCCACATCTGAAAAAAAAACCTGCAACCAGATCATTTCTTAGCTCTGCTAGGCCCCAGTCACCTCATCTCTTACGTGGGCTATCATGGTAGCTTCTTGTCTTTCTCTGTTTCCATCGTTGCCCTACTGTATCATAATCTCCAAACAGCAGCCAGAGTCCTTCTGAAAAAATACATCAGATCACTTTACCTCTTTAACTCTAAATCTTCTCATTGCTTTGCTACTCACTCGGTCCCCTTCTAGGACCTAAAAGGATCATCCTCACCCCCACCCCACCACCCTTCTCATCTTAGATCTGCCACTCTCTCTCTCACCCTATCTCAATATAACTGTGGGTTTAGACCTATGTGTAAGTTATGTAACCAATTTAGAGAATAGTTTCATGACAAGAAGTTTTTAATGAAATAGAATAAATAATGTCAGAGGATACTGCATGAGTAAAAGTAAGTATTCTTTCATGAAACTGTAAATCAAGTATTGTGTGGTGTGTGTGTGTGTATGTGTACTTGCATAATGGGACAAAATGTAAAATTTACTCCTTACCATGGATCATGGTTCCAGAGTCTGAGCCCTAGCTCACTCTGTTACAATCACTGAGGCATCCTTTTAATTTCTCCAACATTCCAATCATCCTACTGCCTGAAGGACTTTGCCTTTTTTCTGTTGCACCAGATAACTGCTCCTTCACTTCTTTAAGATTTTCCTCCAGGTTTACATGATGAGAAATGCTTTTCTGGTCGCATTATATAAAAGAGCATCCTGTCTTTATCCTCTCTACTCTGCTTAGCATTTCTCCATAGGGGTCCTCACTATTTGATGCACTATAGAGTAACTAGTTCATTGTCAGCCTTCCTCCACTACAAGTTCCATTGGGGTATTTCTATTTGGTTTGTCCTGTTCACTACTGTTTCTAGAGATCCTGGTTTAGTTCCTGGCACATAATAGTAACTCAATAAATATTTATCAAATGAATGAATTATACTACACAACCCAAGCAGGAAGGAAGGCGGCTGCAGAAGAGACCCTCTACCCATTATCCTTTGCCTTTTACTAGGGAAGTCTCCAGCAGGTTTCCTCTTTCATCTCATTGTTCAGAAATGGGTCATATGACCAATTCCAGAGCTGTCTCAGTTAAAAAGGAATTCAATTGCTATAACTGGCTTAGACTAATCATAATTCATTCTGAGGGGTTTGGGAGAGGAGTTTCCCACTTGATGACTGAATAAAATTGGGGTACTGTTAGCAAGGAAGAATGTATTAGCAAAGAGGATAGCTGTTAGTACGCAACCAGTGGCATCTGTCCCAAAGACTGCCTAATCATCAGACATGCTTAGCAGTGAGATACAAGGTTTCTAACCTTAGAATCATGCAGTGTGGAGGGAGAGGCATCTAGGAAGGGCTAGGCGGATTGTCCAAAGTCACATAACCAGTAAGTGGTGAAATTAATTCAAACTAAAGTTGTTCTGATACAAATTCTACCCTTATAAGCTGTGTGACCTTCACCTCTTTATGTCTCTGGATTTTAACTTTTGTAACTTGTGAAAGGGGATGTTTCCAGATAATGTGGGGACTTAATGGAAATATTAGAATTACAATGTGATTTATTGGACATAGAATTTTGTCAAGCAGTGCAATCTTATTTTTTTGAATGGAGAAAATGTCCCGCTATCTGAGCCATTTGTCTTTCTTGAAAATCTATGAATTGTATAGAAATATAGAATTTCTGCACTTGAGTCTGTATATTTTAGTTTTTCTTCCAACTCTGGTTGTGTGATTTTGGTTAGATCACCTAAATTCTTTAAAACTAAGTTTGTTTTTTCTTTACAAAATAGTGATATTATACCTACTTCATAAAATTGTTGTGATTACTAAATAAAAACATCTATATGTACATAATATGATATAAAATAAGTGAGCAATAATGCTAACAGTCTAATTAATTTTCAATGCCCACAATATCCCACCATTTTATAACCATTTGCAGTAGAGAAAGAGGTAGTTAACTTCCAGTTGGTCTTTACCACTTTCCTCTGATATTCTCTGCCCTAGGGAGTCAAATCTCACCATCTGCTATCATTTCTAAGAGGAGAATGAGGCAGGCCTCAGGATATTTGCTTCCCCTTCATTAAAGAGGTAGGAGAAGCCTCCTTCCAAATTCTGGGTGTTCTCCAAGTTGGGAAGGGAGCAGCTAGACACCAGGGAAGAATCACGAGCTGAAAGCTGAAAACTTCCCTAAATAAGTTTAATTCCTCACGCAGCAGCCCTGAATCCACCCACACCGTACCGTGGATGTGGGAATCAGGTTGGAGGCCTTCTTATCTGTCTTCCCCAGCTCCTGGCTCAGACGCAGGACAGTCCCCAGCTCCGCTTTAAATAGCAGTGAGAGTTTAGTTGGCCCATCGTAACAAATTCAAATCCAAAGTGTTTATTGAACATCTCTGTGTGAGGCGCTGTCTGAAGTTCTGGGGATAAAGCAATGAACAACTCCCTGTTTTCATGAATCTTACATGGTAATGCTTTTAGAACAATTAAGCTAATAAAGTAGCTTCCATTAGATATAAATGTTATGAAGAAAATTAAATAGGGGAGTGTGATAGGGTGGCAGGTGGTGGAATAACCAGCAAGATTAAATTAGGCAGTGCAGGGAAAATTTTTCTAAGAAGTCACGTTTGAGCAAAGATAGGGAAAAAAAAGTGATAGATTGTATTACTGTTCTGCCAGATACAGACAATCCTCACTTTGCACAGTAGTGTGGGAAACATAAAAATGGCTGTGCAAGCTGAACAAAGCAATCTTAACAATGGTAAAAATATGATTGTTCTATGCCCTTTAGATTTTTTTCTTGTCAAAACATTTAAAACTCTCTTACAATCATTTATAAATATAGAAATGAAAAATAAATATATAGAGAAAATTATACTGTTTCCCTTTCCATGTATACCCTCTCTGTGACAGGATTATATTTTCCTGCCCCACTGGCATCAGATTGCTGAGGACAATGAAATGTGAGTGGAAGTGAAACGTAACTGCTGAGCAAAGCTTTAAGAACTAGCTCTTGGTTCACCATAGTTCTCTTTTCTGTCCCAATAGAGGCTGCTCCATCTGCTGGCAGAGTAAAGATGCTATTGAACAGTCACAGCCAACCCACATTGCACAAGAATCTGCATTTCTAACAAGTTCCTGATGATAATGATATTGCTGATCCAGGGACCACAGACTAAGAATCACTATTCTAAGCCACTGCGATGTTTTGGTTCAATTGTTATTGCAGCATAGCTTAACCTATGCTCACTAATACAGAAGAGAATAAGCCAGTTAAACAGATAAGGAAAAAAGCAATTCAAGCAGAAGGTACAACAAGGGCTTTGGAATTTACATCCCTCCAACTACTTACAGTGTGTCAAGCACTGTGCCAAGATCCATGAAGAGTGAGAGTTACTGCTCCAGGTTAAGAAAATGGATTCTTTAGTTACTTCTGTCATCTGATGGAGTGATTTTACAGTGAATCAAGAAGGGCCAATTGGATTATGTCTCTAAGAAACTTATAATTTGGTTAAAGCTATTCTAGTTAAGCTTAATCTCTAAATGAAGAACATGGTACCTCAAGATTCTGTTAGGTGGTAGTAGGTAGCTAAGTATGTGTGGTAAAGAGCAAGAAAAGATAGGCTTCAGAAGAATATGAAGTAATTGTTCAAATAATAGTAAACATATAAGTGTGGGAGATTATCCTGATATCTTTCCAGATCCTTGTTCCAATTCTTTCCTGAGGCCCATCGTTTTTCTTCCCCTTGGGTTACATGAGACACTTATGTATCTTTATTATGAAGTCCCCTAGACTTCCATTATCTGTTTGCTTTAGCAAGTTCCAGTGGCTATCCATTACTAATATCCAAAGAATTGTAAAAATGAAGATTTTAAACAAACAAATACAATACACCGTGAGAAGTGCAATGGCATTCGTCTACTGAAGGTACTCTAGACCTCATTTGAACATTGCAACAGCTCCGGCAAAAATCTTGTGCTCTAAGATTGTGAGAGAGATGTAATTGTGTGTTTCTGTGACAGTATTTAAATATATTATAATTCACTAAGATCTCATCTCCAACTGACTAGAGACTGCTTTTAGTCAGGATACTCTTTTGGGAATGTTAGAAGGTAGATGCTTGTGTTCAGAGCCAAGAAAGGAGAAGTCTTGGAAGAAAGAGGCTTGATGTTAAGGATTTACCAGGATGTAGCCATTCTCTGTTCCACTCCCCAACCCCTTGTGCTGGGCCTCCCTACTTGATTCCAGTAACCGCCTTCAGGACCGCTTCCTGAACCACAGACCTTGAATACTTGCCTTGATCATTGATGTGTGACATTATCTGTTGCTGGAAAAGAATGATCTCATTTTCCAACTGAGTTTTGTTCCGTGCACACACTACAGGTGGGATGAAGAGATCTAACTCTTTTCCCAGGTAAATTTGTTCCTTCATTTATACATCCATCCATCCAATCATCCATTCATTTATTCAATTAAGTATAACTATCAATCACTTATCATGAGTCAGATGCTGGGCTAGACACTGGAGACACACACATAAATAAAATATGATCGTCCTTTCCAGAAGTCTACAGTCTTAATGGTGGCTAAGAGCATGGATTTCAGAGTTTCTTCATCTTTAATAATGATGGTTTGTTTGTCACAAATGGTTTTAAATATTCATTGAGGAAATGCATGTAAATAAAACACTAAGAACAGCCTGGTATTATGATTAGTATGTGCTTGGTATATATTTTCCATCCTTTTACTTTTAATCTATTTGTATCTTTACACTTAAAGTCATTTCTTATAAACAACATATAGTCAGGTCTTTCATTTTCAGTCAATCTGCCAATCTCTGGAGTGTTACAACATTTTGAATTAATGCAGTTAACATTGGTTGGTTTAAAACTGCCATTTGCTAGCTGTTTCTTTTTTATCCCACCTGGTTTTATTCCTATCTTCTTCTTTTCCTGCCTTCTTTAGAATTGATTAATATTTTAGTATTCAGGTTTGTCTCCACTATTGGATTATTCACTATACTTGTTTGGTTAATTTTTTTAGTGGTTGCTTTCAAGTTTACAATATACAACTTTAATTAAGCACAACCTACCTTCAAACAATATACTTCATAGATAGTATAAGAATTTTATAGAAGTCTACTTCCTGCTCTTCCAACCCATTCTTTGTGCTAATGTTATCTTACAGTTTTCACCTAGCTATATTATAAACCCCACAATAAATTGTTAATATTTTTCTTTAAACAATCAATTAACTTTTTTTAAAGGAGATACTGAGTATTGAACCCAGGACCTCGTTCATGAAAAGCAGGCATTCAACTACTGAGCTATATCCACTCCCCAATGAGACTTGGTTTTTTCATTTGTTTGTTTGTTTTGTTTAAATAACTTATTGAAGTATATCATTCATACATGAACATACATAAACTATAAGTGTTCAGTAAACATCATGAACTTACAAAACAGACATGCATAACATCATACAGGGCTCCCACTCATCATCCCCCCACAAACACCCTGCATTGTTGTGAAACATTTATTAACAAATCATGAAAAGCATCGTCAAAGTATTGCTACTAATGATAGTCCTTATCTTCCTCCCCTACACATTTTTTTAAGGATTTATTTATTTACTTTCATCCATTTTTACCACCCCACCCCCATTTTTGCTGTCTATTCTCTAGGCAACTCTCTGTGCCTGTTTCCTGCCCTCTCTTCTCATCCTTCTCGTACTGTCTTCACTGGGATTCAATCCTCAGAATCTCCAATGTGGGAGAGAGGCGTCCTACTGCCTGCTTCACCTTAATTCCTGTTTTTTTGGTGCATCTCGTCTTGGCTCTCACTGTGTCATTGTTGTTGTTTTTTTTTTAGGAGGTACCAGGGATCAAACCCAGAACCTCATACATGTGAAGCAGGTGCTCAACTACTTGAGCTACATCCACTCCCTTCAATTAACTTTTAAAGTGACTTAAAATTGGAAAATGTATTTTATTTTATTCCAATATTTACCCCTTCTGTTAGATTTTGCTCCTCTTTATAGATTGACATTTCTGTCTGATATCATTCTCCTTCTGCCTAAAAAGCTTAAATGTTTCTTGTAAAGCAGTTTGTTCATGAACTCTCTCAGTTTTTATCTTTCCAAAAAGTATTTACTTGGTCTTCATTTTTGAAAAGTATTTTCACTGGGTAAACCATTTTTCCTCTTCAGTGTTTTAAAGATGGCACTCTAATGTCTTCTTACTTGCATATATTTTGATGAGAAGTCTACTATCATTCTTACATTTTTTCCTCTGTATGTTGTATATTTTTTCCCTCAGGCTGTTTTTAATTTTCTCTTTATTACTGGTTTCCAGCAATTTAACTATGATGTGTCTTTGTGATTTTCTTTATGTTACTCTGCTTAGGGTTTATTGAGTTTTTTTGGTTCTGTGAGTGTATGGTTTTCATCAAATATGGAATTTTTCAGTCATATTTCTTCAAATACTTTTCCTGTCTTTCCCTTCTTCTGAAATTCTAAATACACATAAGTTAGATTTTTTTACTTGACACATAGGGCATTGTTTGTTTTTCAATCATTTTCTCTGTTTCATTTTGTATAGTTTTTATTGCTATGTCTTCAAGTTCACTGATCTTTTCTTCTTCAGTGTCTAATCTGCTATAATACCCATCCAAAATATTATTTATGTCAAATATTGTATTTCTCAACTCTAGAAGTTTTATTATTTTTAATAACTTACATTTCTCTCCTCATATTTGTTTTCCTCTACACTTCTAAGCATATGAAACATATTTGTAACAGTTGTTGTTATATCTTTGCCTACTAATTCTTCAAATATGGAATTTTTTTGGTCATTTTGGCTCTTGTTTTTATTGATTGATTTTTCTCTTTGTTAGGAGTCATATTTTCCTGCTTCTTAACATGCCTGATAATTTTTGTTTTGTTTGGATGCTGAAGAATGTGTTTTATTTTGTTGACTCCTGTATTTTGTTGTATTCCTTTAAATAGTGTTGGGCTTTATTCTGGCACACATATAAATTAGTTGGGATCAGTTCTATCCTTTTGAGACTTGCTTTTAAATTTGGTTAGGCAGGCCTAGAGCCAATTTACACTATGGTGATACCCTTCTGAGGTCTATATCCAACACCAAATGTCTTATGAGATCTTTCCACTATGGCTGGTAAGATCTCAATCTATTCCCTGTCCTATATGAACACCAGGAATTATTTGGACTACTGCTTTCCAGTAGTTATTTCTGTACCTTGGGTAGTTTTATTTCATGTGTTCACAGAACACAGTTCTTTGGTACTTTCTCTGCTTTTCAGTATTCTGCCAATAAATTCTAGTTGCTTTGGTCCTTCCAAATAATAATATCTCAGTGAGTATGCCAAGTTCTGTTAGGGTTCCTCTTCCCTATACTGTAGCCAGTAAACTGCCTGCACGTATTAAGCCAGGACAAGCATAGGCCTTACCAATTTATTTCTCTTCTCTCAGGAATAACAGTCTTGCATTAAAAGTTGTCCAATATCTTTTATTAAAGGGTATTTTGTATATTTTTCTGGCTTTATAGTTGTTTAAGGTGGGAGGGTTCATCTGATCACTTTTACTTCATTTTGGTTAGAGTATTTAAAAAATAAATGTGTATTCAATAGCAGAGCTGAATAGAGGGAGTTTACATTTTAGGAAGCTTGATATTTATAATTAACTAAAATAAAAAGCATAAAGTGGATGAATTGTATGCCTTATTAATATGCATCAATAAAATTGAGTTGTTAAGAAAAAAAAGCATAAGGTGAGCATTGCCAAGAGAGAGACACAGATAAAATGGTACATGAATTAAAAGAAGGGATATCCTGCTACATTTGTCCTACCAACCTTCACAGTAAATCCCAAGATGGATAATATATAAGCAAATGTTGTAAAATACATAAAATTAAATGAACATGTAGGGTTATTAAAATCATCGTATCTTCTTTTTTACTTTTTTATATCTCAGATTCCCTCTCTAGGCCCTACAGCATATAATTTCTATGTCTTTAAATAAAACTTTAAATAAAACATCAGATTCTTTCAGTTGACACTCAAATGAGAAGTGATCATAACACTGGGTTATAAACAAGCACAAAATATCTCCTTGGTTTCTTTTTCCATTTCCCGAGTTCTGATGTGAACTTCCAGAGTTGTGCTACCAGCCTCATTTCTGACTGTTCCTTGCTAGAGCTGAATGATCTGACCTGTGATGGATATCTGACATAACATTTTTGGCTTGTGAAAGTATGTAAAAAAAAAAAAAACACCTGCTATTTCCTAAGCAATATACCAAATCCTCCAAGGTGTAAACTGAGAAGAGTATCATAGGAAAGAAACTCTGATCAGACCACTGTCACTCAATCAGTATCTTTTATACACTGCTTTTGAGTTTTCACTTCTCCACTCAATCCTTGCCTCCAAAATTCTCTCACCTAGTTCTCACTGCTGCCACC
>JAQZBX010005247.1:0-57103 GCA_029593785.1 Cabassous unicinctus
ATATTTGTAAAATGATATATAAATATATATGCATATGTGTGCATTTGCTTACATAAATGATATTATATATATATATATATATATATTTAAAAAGTGCTTAGATTACCTAAATATTACACAAAAATTACAGGGATTTCCATGTTCCCCACCTCCCACCCCTCCCACAACATCCCACACCAACATCCTTCATCAGTGTGGCACATCCCTCGCAATGAATATACATATCCTGGGGCCTTGCCACCAAGCATAGACCACAGTTCACATCGTAGACCACACTCTCTCCCACACAGTTCTGCATGGTAAATGCTGATGTAAAATGGCCTACATCCGTCACCGCAACACCACTCAGGACAACCCCCAAGTCCCGAAAAATCCCCTGTATTTCAACTGCACTTCCCCTCCCTTTCCTGAAAGCATCCAGTGGCCACCTGCTCCACCTCCCTGTTGTAGTTTCTTCAATTGCTTGAATCACAATATGTCTACAACAGAATACCATTAAGTCCACTCTAGCCCATAGCTCTTCCCCCAATCCTGAGGGGACTGGGATGGTGATGTCCTCTCCACCTCCAAGTGAGAGAGTGCTTATATACCACGGTGGATGGGATTATCCTTCCTGCAGCTGCAGGCCTTCTCCCTTCCCTGGATGGCTGTTGCCCATCGTTGTCTCCTCGCCAGGTGCCTTGCCTTTTATATTCAATTCCCCACCCAACAAGGGGTGGGGCTCAACACCCTACTGACATGGCCCAGTCAACGCCCTAATCATAACTTAATCATGCCCAGATTAACAGATCAGTTTACAAGCATTATCCAATTATATTTTTGGAATTCATAATTACATCGATCTGCCCAAGTGCAACATATGCTTATAGTTTTAAGGCTGAGAATAATGTCCAAATCAGGCATATCATGAGGCCATGCTTTCTTCTTGAAGCCTGGCTGCCAGCAATGCTGGACTTCTCTGTTACATGGCAAGGTGCATGGCGTCATCTTCTGGTCTCTCCCGTCACTTCCAGATTTTATTGCATTCTGCTTCTCACTTCCCTGGCTTTCTCTCCCTGTATTCATCCCATTACATAGGAATTGAATAAGAAAATTAAGACCCACCCTGGGCCAAACCTTAACAAATTACCTCATGAAAACCTGCTTAAAATAGGTTCACACTCACATAAATGGATTACCTTTAGAAATATGATTTTCTGGGGTATATACAATTCCAAACCACCACAAATATTGACCACATTTGCAATGGTTTTCTATTCCTTGTCCTTGTTCTTTGATTAATTTTTTGTGCCCTGCTCTTTTACTTCCTTCCCTGGTTTTCAGTGAACATTTTACATGATTCCATTTTCTCTCTTTTCTTAGCCAATCAATTATGCTTATTTTTTAACTTTTTAGTTGTTGCTTTTTGGGATTGAATCATGTTCCCCACAGAAGTTATGTTCAGGTTCAACCCTGGTCCTGTGGGTGTAGAAAGCTTGCAATAATATTTCTTCAATAGAATTAACAGCTGACCCCAATGAATCAGTTTTGGCTTTAAACCAGATTTCTGCAGTCCTTTATAAACTGAGTGAAAGGCAGATAGAGAATTCAGAAGCTGGAAGTCAATAGAACTCAGAAGAGAGAGGAGAAGATACCTCCCTTCCTCCTTGCATTGCCATGTCATGGAAAATCCAAGGAACCCAAAAGATTGCCAACCAGCCAGTAGATACTGAACCCAGGAGGAAATAAGCCTTCTCTACTCTGAAATCTTGAGCCAATAAATTCCTGTTTTAAACCAACCCATTGTATGGTATTTGTTATAGCACCCAGGAAACTAAAAATTTGCCCCAAAATTGGTAATGTACATTTACAATAAATATAAGCCCATTTCAAAACAGTGCTATAATTCTTCACATGTAGTTCTGGTACCTTAAAACAGTAGTCTCAATTCTCTTCTCCCAGTCGTTATAGTATTGCTGCCATACATTTCATTCATCGTTAATCTATAATCATCAACTGTATTGGTAATATTATTATTTTGAACAAACTATATCTGTTATATAATTTAAATAATAAAAATAAAAATATATTATTTTACCTTCGTTTATTCCTTCTCCAATGTAGACCTGACTTTTTGATCTATATAATTTTCCATCTCTCTGAAGCACTTCTTTTAACATTTCTTGCAAAACAGGTCTATTGGTAACAAATTCCCACAATTTTCATTTGTCTGAGAGAGTCTTTATGTCCCTTAAACCTTTGAAAGATAATTTTGCTGAATACACAATTCTTAGTGATTATTTCATTCAACTTTCTAAAGATTCAACATCACTCTGTTTGCTTGCAAGGTTTGAGGAGAAGTGTGATATAATTTTTAACCTTTACTTCTATACATAAGTTGATTTTTTTATTTTGGCTCTTTTCAAGATTTTCTCTTTGTATCTGATCTTGGTGTTCTTTGAGTTCCTTGGATGTGGTTTGGTACCTATCAATAATTTTCAAAAATTCTATTAATACTAATATTTTCTCTAGTCATTTCTTTCTCCTCGTCTTCCCCATTATGTATATGCAAACTTTTAGTTATTGCCCCACAGTTCTTGGATATTCTGTTCCATCTTTAAGTCTCTTTCTCTTTGCTCTATATTTTAGGCAGTTTCTATTGACATATCTTCAAGCTCACTGGTACTTTCCTTGAGATGTCCAATCATCTGATATACCCATCAAAGGAATTCTGTATTTCTGTTACAATGTTTTTGATGTCTTACATCTCTTCTTGATTCTTTCTTAGAATCCAGATCTCTGCTTACTTTACCCCTCTGAGTTTTTTCTAACTTTTCATTATAGTAACATTTACACAACTCGAAATGTTCTATTTTACCACTATC
This sequence comes from Cabassous unicinctus, assembly GCA_029593785.1. Taxonomy (NCBI): domain Eukaryota; kingdom Metazoa; phylum Chordata; class Mammalia; order Cingulata; family Chlamyphoridae; genus Cabassous; species Cabassous unicinctus. The sequence continues at coordinate 2,865 of JAQZBX010005247.1, forward strand.
AAGTGTCCAATTCAGATTATTAATTACATTATTTATTGTGCTGCCATCAGTATAATCCATTACACAAACTTTTTTTGCCTCCCAAAAAACACCACATCGATTAAGCAATAACTCCTCATTTCCTTCACAACTCAGCCACGGTTAATATGTAATCTGTGATTTTGCTTGTTCTAGGAATTTCATATAAATATTTTTTTTTCTTTCAGGATTATTTCATTCAAATTCATCCTTACAATATTATAGCTTGTATCAGATCTTCATTCTTTGAATCAGTGGGGAAAGCAGACATCCTTATCACATTCTTGACCTCAGGGGAAAGGCTTTCAGTCTTTCACTATTAAGTATAATGATAGCTGTGGGATTTTTGTGTATGTCTTTATCATGTTGAGGAAGTTCTTTCCTATCCTTATTTTACCAAGTGATTTAATCATGAAATTGCATTGGATTTTGACAAATTCCTTTTCTACATCAATTGATATGATAATGTACTATTTCTTCATATATTAATGTGGTGTCATAAGTTGATTTTTTTTCTTTTGTTGAACCACCCTTCCATTCCTGGGATGAATCCCAGCTGGTCATGTTGTGTAAACCTGGTAGTATTTATTATATTGATTTTTCTAGAGTTTGTTGATTTTGCACTATATGATGAAGGAATTTTATACACATTTTACACACACACACACATATATATGTGTGTATATATATATATATATACATATATACACACACACACACACACACACACACACATATATATATATAACATATAAGTATGTACATAATTTTCTGTGCCAATTCTCTGTCTCAGGTAAATCCCAGGTTAGGGGCCCCAGACATGGTCTCTGACTCAGTGTTTCACAGAGCCAGTTGGGGTTGAAATACCAAGACACCTAGTATGTTAATTAAGGTGAACCAGTAATCAGGTTTCAGCACCTTCTTTTGCATGTGGGTCATAGGACTACCATGCAGAGCCTAAGGGGGGCATGGGCCCTGGACTAATAAACTTGTTCTTTGGCTCTCCTAAATTTCTTAGTTTTTTTTTACTTTTTTCCTGATTTCATGTTGTTATTTGTTCAGTCATCATCTATTCTTGATTGTTTTCCACCGCTTGGGGAAGTTAATTCTGACAAATTCTACCCATTTTTCAATGTTTCTCAGGGGCCAGTCAGTCAAGTGTGTCATCACAACTATGAGCAATGAGTGGACTCTACACCATATGCTAAATATTTCTTCTTTTAATTATATATGTGATTGTTATATGACACTAACTATAAATACATTCATTGAGAGTAAGCCCAATGAATCTCATTATTCTGTCTTTAATGTACAATAAAAATCTATCCATTTAACTCCATTCTGCCTTTGCTATGTCAGTAAAGTGTGTGTTTTCCTTTAATGTTCCAGGTAACTTTGCTGATATAACTTCCTGGCAAATGTTGATGTCTCTCATTCTATCTATAGATTCAAAAGATGGTTTATGAATGAAGGTATATTTTATATCAAATGATGCTTCATTAGGGAAATTATCTACTTCACTGCAAAGAACTGGAGACATAATAGAAAAATTTGAGGCTTATCTACTTCATCAAGCTGATCTTCAAACAGGCATTTATGTTAAGTATTATTTGAAGAATTTAGACTGGTCGTGCTTATGTGTAGCTGATTTTACTTTAAAAGGAAATAAAGCCTAAAAATAAAAATAGAGAGAGCTTGAATTTACAAAAAAAATCATTCTGGAAGACTCAAAACCATTTCCTCAACTCTCATATAGTCTGAAAATATGAAATAGCAAACATCCATAAGCTCAGTTTTATCAACATAAAACTTTAGCAGAAGGAAAACTATGATAGTAGCTACCAAGAAATTTGAAGTGGCTACTAAGTGTTGGGAATTTTGTGTACACTATACTGTGTAATCTGCATAACAACCTGCAATCCAAAAATACTAAGGTCCTTGTATAGATGAGAACCCTCATGCTTAGTTAGAAATACAGCATGACAAAGATCACACAGTTATTAACAGAGCCTGAATTCAAGCCCAGACTTCTCTGACTCCACACTCTAATTTCCACTCGAGCATATAGCATTATCATTGTGACATGTCAAAATTCCGGAATCATTGCATAGAAAATTTTTAAAAAAAACAAGCTTACTTATTTTTATTTATTTTTAAACACATCAAATTTAAAAAAATATGAACAAACTAAAATGTTTTTAGATTAATTAGCATATGTGTGCATATATATCTCAAACTGGCATATATTCATTGGCTTGTTATAAGCTAATTTTCTCTCCATTTAATAGGGTGTTTTATTTCTACTACCCTTATTCTGACTATTATCTTCCATTTAGAAAATTAAAATAAATGTCTCATTGTAGCTCCATTTATCTAAATATAGTGAAAGTCCTTTCTTATTTTCTCTATTATGTTCCCTGGAAGGCATGCAGTTCAAGCTTTAATACAAAACTTAGTTAACTAGAACCAACTATGTAAAATTTAAATATTAAAGCAGAAAATATTAATATATTAAAGCAGGTAGTTTGAGATTCAAAGTTATGCTTCTAAAATATTTTGTAAGTGATTTTAAAAAATTCCTGTTACCTGTGGAACTGAACTGCTAAGTTAAAGTATTTTCTGTCTGTTATGCATTTGGACTCTTTTATTAGCTTCCAGAGTTATTCTTGAATTTGTAGGGGAATAGAAGACAAAAAACATAAAAACACAAGCTAATTTTATTTTGGTAGGAAACATGGGAATGGTTCTAAAACAATGGACTATATGATAAAAAATAAATACATGAATGAGCTGTGATCTCTGGTATAAAATGATCCACCACTTGAAAAAACGTATGACATTGTATTGAAAAGAAATCTATTAATACAGGACATAATCCTACCTATGATATTAATGAGCTAAGTGAAAATGGGTTAATAACAAACATTCTCAGAAATCTAGTTTCCTCTTCTTGGGAATATAACCTGTTTATTTTTTTCAATATCCATTAAAAAGTTATATATTGAAATAATATGAAAATATGTTGTGTGACAGGTTTATAATTGTTTAATAGAAATTAGTTTATTTCACATTTTAAAATTTTAAGTACTACACTTTTAATGGAATGAAAGATAAATTTAAACAATGAGATTTCCAGAGAGGAGATAAGATATGAATAAACAAATTTATACTGTTATCTCAGGGGAAGGAAATATTAAGAAGAGAGATGAGGCAGTATATAGATAACTGCAATATTTTATAAGGTAAAATAGTAGAATATTAGAGATCTGGGAGAACTAAAGCTCAAACTTTTTGAGTAATATAAGGTCTTTTTTGTCATGGGGATTTCATATCCAAGTATATACTACTTCCAGTTTATATATATAAGAAAATCTAGAAAACTTGTTTAAATACATGTATACCTGGCCTCATACCAAAGCATTTTAAATTGATAGATAAGGAATTCTGGTCATCCAATCTGAATTTGAAAACGAAAGAGAGAGAGAAAGACGATACTGGTAGGCAGACTGCTTGGAAAGAGTCAATCCATTAATTAAATGCAATCTCGAATTGTTTTTTAGATACAATGCAACGTCAGTTAAAATTAAGCAAGAGTTTTGGCAGAAATTGACAAGCTGATTCTAAAATTAATAAGATAAAGCAAAGAAACTAAAATAGCAACAACAACTTAGAAAAATGAACAAAGTTGGAAGACACGTTTTAATTTCAGCACTTATAATAAAGTTAAAATAATAAAGAGAATGTGGTATTGGTGAAAATATAAACACATAGTTCAAAAGAAGAGAATAGAGAGTACAAAAATAGATTCACTAATATATAGCCAATTGATTTTCAACAAAGATGCCAAGGAAAATCCATGGGGGACTAATAGTCTTTTGAAAACATTGGGGCGGAAAAAAATTAAACAGTTTTTTGCTACAAAACAGGTACATGATTCACTCTTTGCACCATATATAAAATTTGTCTCAAAATGAACCTTAGACATTCATATAAATTCTAATGCTGTAAAGCTTCTATAGAAAACATAGGGAGCACCTGCATGACCATGAGTTAGTCAAATTTATTTTATATTTTTCTCTTTGTTTTTCCTTTACTTAATTTTTTTTCTTTTTTTAAATATATTTTTTATTTATTTTTAAATGATACTTGCATTACATAAAATGCTACATAAAAAATTTAAGGGATTCCCATATACCCCATTCCCCACACCACCCACTTTCTGCCACATTAATATGATATATTCATTGCAATTGATGAACACATTTTGGAGCATTGCCACTAAGCATGTATTATACTTTACATTGTAGTTTGCACTCTCTCCCACTCAATTTTGTAGGTTATGGCAGGATATATAGTGGTCTTATCTGTTGTTGCAATGTCATTCAGGACAATTCCAAGTCCTGAAAATGCCCTCATATTACACCTCTTTTTCCCTCTCCCTACCTTCAACACCTCCAGTGGCCACTGTCTCCTCATCCATTATATAATTTCTTCCATTGCTAGAATCACAATAAATCTATAGTAGAATACCTGTAAGTCCACTCTAGTCCATATTTTATTCCCCAATCCTGAGGATTCTGGAATGGTTATGCCCACTCCACCTCTAATTGAGAAGGGGCTTCTATCACATATGGCTGATGGATGGGACTCTCTTGCTTGCAGTTATAGACTCTCTCAGTTCCTTGGTGTGGTAGTTGTCCATCCTGACCTCCTTGTTAGTTGTCTTGGGTGAGTCCAATGAACTGGAGAGTAGGTGCTGCAACTCTGCTGAGGCTTAGGGCCTGGCTGGCATATGGACAGCCCAGAGATTCAAGTCTCTTGGACATACAGCTACCCACTCCATCACCAAATATGTGGTCAAATAAAAGGGACAGAAGAGGCATGTGTAGAGAAAATAAAGTACAAGATGCATGAACCATAAGAGAAAAGATCAGTATACTGTACTTCATCACAACTAAATTCTTATACTTTGTGAAAAACACTGTTGTGAGAATGCGAAAACAAGTCATAACCTTGGAGAAAATATCTGCTGAACAGCTCTTTTATAAAGAATATGTATCCAGAATTCATAAGGAACACTCGAATTTCAATAAAATGGAGACAAAAACGCAATAAAATACCTGCAAATGTTTGAATAGACATTTCACCAAAGAAGATGCACAGGTGACAATTAAGTCCATGAAAAGATGCTCAATGTCCTTTGTCTAGAGAAATACAGTTTAAATCCACTATGTGAACTCCATTATTTGAAACTTTACTTATAGGGTTTCTGCTCTATACAAGTGACATTCTTTTAGCTAATATAATAGTGAAACATTACAATCTTTCCTTCTGGAATTGACTCCAAAAGTAGGAAACCAAGATACACCTTTTATATTTTACATTCTAGACAGTCCATGGATTTTAGTTTGGGAGGGAAAAAACTGATGAAAGATGAAAATGAAATCACAAATTGTAATGTGTTTTTGGTAAATGTTGTGATTGAGTGTACAGAAAAAAATGTATTGATTAGTTATTAGAATTAATGAGTTTAATAAATTTGCTGGGTATAAAATAAATTTGGAAAAAAACTTTATCTGTATATTACAGCAATAAAAAATTCGAAAATAAAATTGAAGGAGAAATAACATTAACAAAAATATTTTTGTAAAGAGAAACATAACATAGTAATAAATCTAATAAAAGAAATTTAAGGCCTTTCTAATGATAAGCATAAAAGTTACACAAGTTACTCAAAGGTGATAAGTAGGGTTATAGACACAATGCATCCATGCCATGGAAAATTTTTTACTGTAACATTGTCCAGTATACTAAATTAATATACAGTTTCAATAAAGTCCAACTATAAAACCTTCCTTCCTCCTTCTCTTTCCTCCTTTTCCTTTCTTTTCTTCCCTTCTTCCTTCTTTTGAAAATTGGGAAACTGTAGAATTTATTTAGAAAGATAAAACACAAAACTTAGCAAAGAAAGTCATAAAGAAAGAGAACAAAATTACATGTATTACAGTGCCAGATAACAAAACTAATTGTAGAACTACAGTAATTAACAAAATATACTATTGTCCCAGTTATAGACTGAACAATGGAACAGCATAGTGAGTCCCCATACAGGTCTATGCATCCTCGGTCACCTCACTTATCATGGAAGCATCTCTGTTCTCCAAAAGAGAAAGGGTGATGCTTTCAATGAATGGTAGTAGGTAATTTTTATTTAAAAAGAAAAAGAAGAATCAGGACACTTACCTCATACCTTACACAGAATCAATTCCAGATGGATTGAAGATATAAATGTGAAATGCAAACATAACTTTAAAAGGGAAGCATAGAGAAAAATCTTTATGTTATGTATGGTTTTTAAAACAGAACACAGAAAACACTAATCATATAAAATTTTAAATAAGATTACTTGGACTATTTGAAGAAATTTTGTTCAGCAAAATTAACAATATAAAAGAGCAACCTTTAAAAAGGAGAGGATATTTATATCAAACGTACATTATTTTATATAAATATATATCTGAAAAGGACTCACATGCAGAAAGTAATAAGAACTCTTACAAATCAATAAGTAATTGGCATGTAAACCAATATAAAAATTGACAAAAGACTTGAATGAACGCTATTCAAAAGAATATTTCCAAATGGCCTTTAAACATATGAAACGTTTCTCAATTTCATTAAGCATCAGATAATGCAAATGAAAACAAAATGAGACTAATACACATCATTAAGAAAACTAGCATGGCTATTCTTGACAATGTTATTGAGCACTGACAATTATCATGCACTGCTGGTGCAAGTGTAGCTTGGTATTTCCACTTTGTTTAACCATTTAGCAATATTTACTAATGGTAAATATGCATACATTATGATTCAGCAATATCATCTTCTGGAATATACCCAACAGAAACATATATAACTTTCTATGAAAACATGCAGAGAACCACTATTCATAAAACTGTCAAACTGGAGCCAATCTTAATAATGAACAATAAAGTAGTGGATATTTATTCTGCATAATATTTATAAAATGGTATTGTATAAAAATATGAAAACGAGCAATCTAGAAATACATTTATCAGTGTATTATGTGAATGAATCCAGCAACAAAAATTATTATGCAAATTTATCCACTTAGAGTAAAAGAAATAAGTGTAAACAATACATGCACTTAGAAGTTAGTCTAGTGGCTATACTTTTTCTGGGTGATGGTAGTTCTGTCCATTGAGGAAGGGAAACTAAGGGATCCTTGTGCAGTTCTAATAATGTTTCCTGCTGTTTTTGCTGTTGTTGTTCTTGTTTAATCTGAAATGTGGATATACGGATATGTTAAGTTTGTCAAATTTATTTATGCTGTGGGCATTCATTTATATGCATATTATATTTCAATAATATGTCAAAATACAACATATAAGGGAAAATGCCTACACATACAAACACATTGTGTTTCACTTGTGAATTTTTAAAACAATGCAATAAGCAGTGTATAAATATTCATTGAAAATATGTGGAGACCATATAATAAAAAAATTATAAGAAATAGTTCACTGAATTTAAGATAAAATTATATGTATAAATATGAGCTATAGGAATGTGAATATAAAAATATATTATTTGTAGTTACTTGCAATAATATTGAGGGCTTGACATATTGTTCTGTTTTCTTTTATTAGGCACTGCCTATATTCTCAAGGGATTCTTGTATCTCTAATTGAGAACATAACAGGAATCCCCAGAATGGGAGTTTTATATATTCTTGTTTATTGTGTGGGTCTCCAGCCCCTCATATGACAAATGAACTCTTTGATGTTCCATAGAAGCCTGATCTTCCAAGGAAAAAATATTTTGGAGAGAGCTCTAGTGAAATGTTAATATTAGTTATTGGTGGTTACTGAAATAATGGAAATTTCTCAATAATCTTAATGATATATGGTCTCCAGAAATTATCTTCTGTGAATATTTAGCACATTTTTTAAGGGAAGCGTTTAAAATGTTTTAAAATTTAAATTTTTGGAAACAAGTTCGTTATAACTCAACTGCCACTTTAAAAAAAAAATATGTTGTGTCTTCTGATTGATTCTCAAATGATGAACCTAGAAGAGAACACTGTACTGAGAGGTATATGTTTTAAATATATATATATAAGGAAGCGGGTGTGGCTTGATCCATGGAGCTCCCGTTTACCATATGGGAGTCCCCGGGTTCACTTCCTGGGGCCTCCTTGTGAGGGCAGGCTGGCCTGTGCTGCATGGTGGGCTGATGCAGCGAGACCTCACAGCAAGGGGGAGATAAGCAGACACAGAAAAAACACACAGCGAATGGACACAGCAAATACAAGCAGCAAGGGGGGGATAAATAAATAAATAAATAAATCTTTAAAAAATAAATAAATAAATAAATAAATAAATATAGTTAATTTTTAAAGTTAGTCTCCATCATTATTAGGTAGACATATAAGTTATAACACAAAATTTAATCATTTTTGTAGAATATGAAAAATAAAATGTCAGAAATTGGCACATAACTAATTTTATGGGATATTTTAAAGATAAATATAATCTAATATATTACAGAGTAATGAGCCAGAAGGATAAACAAAAAATCTAGAATAAGAAAAATAAAATAAAATTTTAGGCACACTAATTGTGTTTCTGTGAAATAAATTCAATCTATATTTAAGGTTAAGACCCTAAAATTTGAGTATTATATATTTCCATGGATGTTAAGAAACATGCTAATAAAAATTCAAGGGAAAAGGGAATATCAAAACATAAATTTCTATTTAGAATCCTCCCTCTCCCAAAAAAATCATGTCCGTGTGCTTTGATTGGAAACTACTGAACATATAGGCAATATTCAATAACCAATTCTCTGCAAACTTTTCCAGTAAACCAAAAAGAAGTATGTATTTCTCAATATTCACAGACACAGGCAGAAATATGATAAATATTTTATGGAGAATTTGATTGGCAATACATTGTGTGTGTTGAGAATTTTTATTTCTTAAGTAATCAGAAAGAATTGTGAGATAATTAAAATGACATTAAGAACTAAAGAGTAACATCCATCTTGAGTATAATTATCATGTTGTATTTTCCATAATGAAGCCAACTTAACAAATAACATTTAAACATCTCAATAAATCTTTTAAAGAGATTATCACATTGTCACCCCCTGCCTCCCTTCACATCAAAATTAAATTTATATCTATTGCTTTGTTTGTGACAGAGCTCAACTTGTGACATAAAACTCCTGTGGCAATAATTACTGTCAATTGTGCAAAGCACAGTCTGGTCGAGGGTAGGCATACAATATACATACATAGTCTTTCAGCCATGCCATGAAAGGTAAATTGACTTTGAGCCTAAAGTCCTTTCTGATATAAGGAGAAGGGAAACAAATTTACAATTGTATTTATAATGTAACAATGGGCTCCTGTTGTTTAAAAATCTTTGAAATCATTAGAACACATGGTTTAGAGACATTTTATTAAGACTAAAAGAACTGAAATGGGTACCTGTATTTGAAATTAGCCATAAGCAAGTCCCACTTCCTTGCTCTCACAATTGATTATAACATTTGCTGTGAATATAAAATGAGATACATGTTATTGATATGGTAATCATTGTCAACAATATGCTCAACAAGCCAGGAAAAAGCTTACCTAGAAAAACACAAAGTGAAACTCAATTTATTTTCTCCTTATAGATACAGGTAAAACTCTTTTCCAAGTCATTTATACAACAAAAGGAGTTATGATAGCACATGTTTTCAGTCTAGATGAGAATGGCTTGGTAACAATAATGACTGCAATTTTGGTATGTATCACATCCCAATCTCAAAGGATTAAACAGTTTAATTATGGCTGATTTCAAGCCAAGTGTGATGGTTGGGCTAATTTGTCAAACTTTGCCAGCTAATGGTGCCCAGTTGTTTGGTCAAGCAAGCACTGGGCTACTTGTAATACAAGGACATTTCATGGACTTTAATCATCAGTGAATTGATTACATCTATGGCTGATTACATCTGCAATCAACTGAGGAGATTGCCTTCAGTAATGAGTGAGGTCTCATTCAATCAGTTGAAGGCCTTAAAAAGAAGTGATTTCAGCATTCAAAGAGAGAATTTCCATCTCTACTTCAGACAACCAGCATCTCCTGGAGTATGCATCAAGGACCTTCATCGGAGTCCCTGGCTTGCAGCCTGTGCTATAGAATTTGGACTTGTGAATCCCCAGAGTTGTGAAAGACAATTTTATAAAATTGCATACCATTTACAGATATCTCCTGTCTGTTCTGTTTTCCTAGAAAATCCTGACTAAAGCACCAGGGCTATTGTCACATCAACCAGTTTTTTTTCTTTTATGACAGTTTTCAAAATAGATTCCTGGGTTTCAAAGAAAGCTTCATAATTATTAACCTTCAAATCCACTGATCCCATATACATTGACATTTTTGAACCCCAAACAACTCTTAAAACCATTGACAGGTGTGCTGTATTCTTTGATACGAGGTTCAAATCTGCAAGAACATGAATTTGAAAACAAGGAATATGATTTGCTAATAACAATAAGTAGTCTCTGATAGCTATGGTTCTGTTATTGGGCCAGGACTCATTGCCTGAAGCACACACACACTGATAAACTAAAATATCCATTACAATAAAAAGTATCATTCACTCAGTAAACATAAGTTTTAACAACTACAATATCAAGTCAATGAATGGAAATAAGCTAAGGTAACAGCCAATACCTTTGTAGTCAGCAGTTGCAGTTCCTGATAAAGGATAGAAATATATTCCAGTAAGTTTGGGTGAACAAGCATGAATATCAGGTAAAGGTTCCAGAAAGTAAAAAGAGTGAAAAACTAGAAATTCCAGAAAATGGGACCAAGTTCATAGAGTTATGATGTATATTTGGAGATCTGCAGATGATGTGAGCAAGTAAAAGTTCACAAGGTTGGATTGTATTTAATTATTATTATAGACCTAAGTGAGGCAGTTGAGATTTGTGTAATGATATTTGTTAAATATTTAGACAATGTTGAATTCTTCCACATGAAAACTTGATTCTGAAATTCATTCGTGTCACTTATCTACTGAGAATTTCTTCTGGATCTTAATGGACAACATCCTTATTTTTGCATGATGATTTTCAAGCATAGAAAAGCATATTGGTGATGAATTCATTGAGAAGTTCAAAGAATTTACTAGGAAAGTTGGGATTCCAGAAGAAAAACATTGTAAATCTCACTGAAACAAGTAATGTGATTATACTTTTTCCTGAATGGCTGATACACAAATATACTATCAGGAAATATGTTTATTTATTTCAAATTCCTTCTTCCAGAAATTATTCTCCATAAAAATTCTGTGCTGATAGTTTGCATTTTTCCCAGTTCTATTTTATCACAGACATCTGTCTTAAAAACGCCAATTATTAGATGATTGGAAGCAGTGACTTTGAGGCCTGCCATATATTTTGTCAATAGGTTAAACTTTCCTCTTATCTATATAATCTATATAATCTAAGTCAGTAATCAAATATTGTGACTGAACAGGTGTCTTATATTTACAGCAGCTTCCTTTCTTGTTCCAGTAATAGAAATTATGCCACTGGAGAATATTTTCTCTATATCAGATAGCTTTGTTTCTAGTGGTACCTTCCAAAACTGTATTCGTTGAGGAAATTAGGGCAGAAGCAGTTACAGTGGTAAATCATTATAATACACCCAATGATGACTTACGTATACGCAACAGAAGCTGGTGGAGTATGGGAACACTGGCAAAGCAGTTAAGGAGGCAAAGGTTCAAATCACAGTAATATACCAAAGATATGGAACGCTTCACAAAATTGTGTGTCATCCTTGCGCAGGGGGCATGCTAATCTTCTCTGTATCGTTCTGCTTTTAGTATATGTGCTACCGAAGTGAGCCCTGGTTCACAATATTTTAAGGGGACTAGAACAAGGCTGTTCATTAAAATGAAACATTGTAATTGCGTTGGTTATAGATGAAAATTGAGATAAAAAAAATCTCCCATTAAGTAATAGATACATGAAACTTGTTAGAAGTGTATTATGGAACATAATGCAGAAACAAATCAAAATGTGTCACAAGGTCGATACTTTTCAAAGAGTTAAAGTAATTTAAAGTGCAGCAATAAGATTTACAGCACAGTAGCATGTAGGCAAGATAAAACACATACACATAAAATCTTACATTTTACAAGGATATTTAGATAATGTAGGCCATATAACAAGCACAGTAGAATATGTGTTGAGGTAGGAAAGAAGAATTGCGATAGGGTTTGGACAGAATGGAAGACATGAAATATTGAAATTTAAGAAAGTAAATATAACAAAAGACAAAAAAGAAGTCCTAAACAAACTGAAGGTGGCCAATCACTACGAAATGAGAAGTAAGAAAAGCAAATTTATGTCCTAAAGTCAAAATAAATAACTAATAATTTTTAAAAAATACAATCTTATTGTGTTTGTATTTGGAGTAATTCAACAAGGCAGTGCGTAAACCCTTCTCCATAGTGTCATCCATTTGAGGAGCCTACTGTAGAAATAGAGATTATTGGCTAGCCTGTGTTTTAGATACAATATTTTCCTCCCAACATTGCATGTTAGAAGGGAAAATTAACCAAAAGTAAAACATCAGAACTCATGAAATAAATTAATAATCATGATTAAACAAATAAGTACATTCATGTACAAATAAATTAATATTTGTTCACTGGTGAGCACAAATTGTCTTGAAGAATTAATAGACAGCCCCAGGCATTTTGTGAAACTTTCAAATGCTTCAAAGAAAATCAACAAATTGATTAATGTCTCCTAAGAGAGAATCTAAATGGTGAAAAAAAATCTATAAATTTTTCTCACTCTGCCATGTTAAGAAGCAGATGAGGGAGTCAATACAAAGGATTCATTACAGGTAAAAAGATAGAAAATTTCACTTGACGTCATATTTTACCACTACCTACAATGTTTCAGTGACATTTGCAAGGTCCCACTTTTATTCAATGACAAAGGCATAGTAAAATATGAGGATATGATTCAGTTCTGTATGCATTCTACTGCGCAATAGTGCCTGAGCAGAATAGGACCTCTCTTCTTTTTTCTTCATATTAATTTTTCAAATTTCACATTAGCTTTAAAGCTTCATTTTTGTATTGGTTGTGAAGCTCCATTCTCATAAGCATCTTGAAAACATCATCATTATATTGCTTGCATATTATTTATGTTTTATATAAATAAGTATATGATAATGGAAGTCAAAACTTAGAGCAAATAAAGCATAATTAAAGGGACAAGAATAAAATTTTTTCACAGATTTCTTAAGGCAAAGGTATTCAGTCCTTCATTTGGAGTCTCTTCAAATTTGTTTGTCATTTACTGGCTCTAATCTCATTAATGCCCTTTTCATAACTAAATTAATATTTAATGTACATTGAGATAAATGTAAAAAATGTATCAAAAACCAAAATCAAATAGTCAACAAGGATAGTAAACTAGGAAAAAGGAATTGTTGCTTTCCATAAAATTCTAAAGCTGGTGAGAGGAAGCTTATTGAATTCTCTTACCTTATAGGAAAACCTGTACTAGCCAGTGTAATTTTTTTTTTTCTGAAATATTTCATCATTGCAGCTAACAAGATTTATATTGCCTCTTACAGTCACTGACAATATTTTTTTCTAAGTATAATATCTACTGAGCTCAATTTGATAATTCTGACATAAGGAAACTGTGTGCATGAGGGTTGGATAGGATATCAGAAAGTGACAAACTTAAAGCAATGTTTTATGTGATATCTGTGTGGTAATTGTGAATCATTTTTATACGTTAATGTCATAAATTGTATTTTCCTATTTAGTTGCTTGGAGCCTTCTCAGAGCCTGCTAGCATTGCTATTTTCATTATAACAAGGTTCATTCCTATGATTTTTTTTTTAAGCAAGTATTGATGGTCAAAATTTCTTAAACCACCATTTCTTTTATCTTCACCTGTCATTTTCATCTTACACTGTTTTGCTTTTAAATCTGTGGCTTATTGGTGTTATATTTACCTGTTTATTTGATAACATTTATGTTTATCTGCATTATAGTGCAGAGAAATTCCGTGTGAAGTTAGTCCATGGGGCCTTAATGTGTGGAAGGATTTAAAATAACAAGTAATTGCCTTTATGCTGTTGGGTAATATATCAAATTTTAACTTATTTTTCCCATGAAGTAAAGACTTTCTTTTATCAAAGGAAATTTTTAAGAAAATTCATTATAGAAAACCCAAGACAATGTTTTCACTTTCTCCCTTGCTCAAATTTCCTCATTTTATCTAAGATTCTTCAACAAGAAAGTATATTTGATGCTTAACAAACAAGTTTCCTATATAAGCTACAATAAAAATGCCCCTAAATGAGGAGGAAATATTTTAAGTAAATTTATATTTAAGTAAAGTTATATTAAAATATTTAAGTAAAATCAATTGATGGTCCAATTTTTAGTCATGGTTTTTGGGAGTGGAGGACAGCTGTGGTGAGTTACATTTAAAATAACCTTCTCAACTTATTCAATATCATAGCCCTGACATAAATTTAATAAAGAATTGCTTTTCAAGTGACTTACTGTCACCATTAAAAAAATAAAATAAAAAAAAACACACAATGTATTTAATATTTGAGAGCTATTTCCAGGTACCACAAACACTTTGAAGCATTTAATTCTCACTCATCTTCCCCAACAACCCTTCAAGGAAGTATTCATTTCTCAGATGTGATTAAGGAGATTTAGAATACTTCCATCATATTTCCAAAGCTCCCCTTTTCATATGAAACAAATGCTAGTATGCAGAGACTTTATCTCTCTATCTCTCTATCTTTCATCTTGTGGATGTTTCCTTGTTTAAAGATAAATGATCCCAACTGTGATCTGTAAAAGTTTCCTTATCTTATCCATACACTTGTCATATAGCTATTGTGTATATTAATTGTTTCAACCTGTACCATCTTTCACAAGACTATGTAGTATCCACAGGTTCTAAATTTTTCCAACAAAAGATTGGAGTTTGTTTATTAAATTTTTGTTATGTAGTTGACAAGTGCATTAGGCTATATTATGTAATTGTAATTCCATAAATATCATCCTGTAATTGTCATTACATAATTTAAAAAGAATTTATTATAATTATGCATACACCTAATAACTATTTTTTATTTATCTCTATCTTCTATACCTATCTCTGTCTCTGTCTCTGTCTCTATCTCTGTATATGTATGTTTTATTTGTGAGGACTGAGTTTATATTTAAATATCTCAAAATTAGAAATTTTGAGTTTACTTATTCATAGTGCTTTGTATACAAATATTTCTCCTATGTGATACTATGTGAAAGATATTATGTTGATGTCTCTCTCCAGAATAGGTTTCCTAATAGATGTTGAAGGAAGAACACAATCTAACAGTGCCGAAGGAATTCATTCTAATGGGAATCACAGACCACCCTGAGCTGCAGGCTCCATTCCTTGGGCTGTTCCTCATCTACATGATCTCCTTGGTGGGCAACTTGGGCATGATCATCCTCATCAAGATGGACTCCGGGCTACAAACCCCCATGTACTTTTTCCTCAGAAACCTGGCTCTCACTGCTCTTGGTTATTCAAGTACTGTGGGACCCAAAATATTAGTAAATTTTGTTGTGGATAAAAATACAATCTCCTATCATTTTTGTGCCACACAGCTAGCATTTTTCATCATGTTCATTGTTAGTGAACTTTTTATTCTGTCAGCAATGGCCTACGACTACTATGTAGCCATCTGTAATCCACTGCTCTACCCAGCCATCAGGTCACAAAGGGTATGTTGGGTACTTGCGGCAATCCCCTATCTCTACAGTACCTTTATTTCCCTTCTCATCACCATCAAAATTTTTAATTTATCCTTCTGTAGCTACAATGTCATCAGTCATTTCCACTGTGAGTCTCACCTTGTTATACCTACTCTGCTCAAACACGGAAGAAATTGATTTCATAATTCAGATATTCTCAGTTTTTAATTTGATTTCATCCCTCCTTATAGTTCTTGCGTCTTACCTGCTCATTTTTGCAGCCATTCTCAGAATGAACTCTGCTGAGGGCAGACACAAATCCTTTTCACCTCTGGATCTAATCTAACAGTGATAGTAGTGTTCTATGTGATGTTAATATTTATGTATGTGCAGCTCCAGTCTATTCATTCCAATGACACTGATAAAGTGGCTTTCATATTTTACACACTGGTTATCCCCATGTTGAATCCCTTGATCTATAACTTGAGAAACAAAGATGTAAAACATGCCCTAAATAAGACTTGGAAAAAAGTACGCAATAACTTTTCTTAAAGTTCCCTGTAGAATATGGTACCTATCAATTTAGTTATGGACTTTAAGCCTTGTTCTGTATGCCATCAGATGTGATAGCAATCATTAGTTCAATGCAGGTTTACAGATTGCCTTCTATGTACCAGCCACTCTTATCAATGCTCTAAATAAATTAATGAACAAAGCAGCAATTATAATTGTCTTCCTTGAGGGGGACAAATGGCTTGTAAATATAATAAACTGTATGATAAATTAGACTGCTGTAGGAGTCTATAAACAAACAAAAAGTGTCAAAGAGAGCAGATATGGTGAGTGGAAGTAGAGAACAGTATTAGGTATACAGAGGGAGTTGAAAGGAGGCTCAGTGAGGTGTGATGATTTGAGGTACTCAGTCATCTGAATTTTCACAAAATATCACTATTCCAAATTGTGGGGTCCACTCTCTTCTCATCAGTGCCTTTACATTCAAATATGAGCCCTGGGGAATCTGTTAGCTCAACATACTTTGTGATCAGCAACCAACACATTCGTCTCAGCATCTGATTTTTTTCTAAATCAATCAATTTTGTGTATACCAGTTGAAACACTAATTTACATAAATTTTTGAAGTCAATGATGGAAACTTCCAAGTGTAAATATCTGTTTCATTATGAATTGGATTTCTTCCTCTTTCATTAGTTTAACTTTTCTCAAAACTGCTTCATATTTGTGTGCAATATATTTTGATTAGGATCCATCGTTTGATTGCATTGGGAAATCTGAAAATCTCCCTTAAGTTTAAACAAAGGAGATAATCCCATGGTTTGGACTACAGAATATATCTAGTTAGGGTGTATATGGTATATAGCAATTTAGATGGTTGTGATGTCTCCTGGATTTACTTGCTCCATATTTCTACCTAAATTTTACTTCATAGTTTTTAAAATTATTTTTATTAATTTTGGTGTTCAGAGGATTTTATTTACATCATATAGTGGTTAGATTGCTTGCTTATTCTTCCATCATAAAATAAAATCCTTTGTGTAGCCAATGAAATTTGAATTAAAATAACTAATTGGAGGTAGTGGATGTGGCTCAACAATTGGGCTCCCATCTACCACATAGTAGGTCCAAGGATCAATTGCCGGGGCCTCCTGGTGAAAGGCAGGCTGGCCTGGGCAGAGTGCTTGCTCTCACAGGAATGCTGGCCCAGGCAAGAATGCTGGCCCACAGAGGACTGCTGGTCTGCGCGGGATCCTGGACCGTGTGGAGAGCTGGCACAGCAAGATGATGTGACAAAAAGGGGCACAGAAGAGAGTTAATGTGAGATGAAGCAGACGAGGGAGCTGAGGTGCTGAAAGAGATTGAGTGCCTCTCTCTACTCTGGAAGGTCTCAAGATTGGTTCCTGGTGCTGCCTAAAGAGAAGACAAGGAGACACAGAAGAACACGCAGAGAGCAGACAGTGAGTGCAAAACAGCACAGGTGTAGGGGGGGAGAAATAAATAAATAAATCTTTAAAAGAAACCTAATTGGGATAAAGTAAACAGTATATTTATATTGTCATATGAGGACAAATATTACTTAAATTTTTATTGAGTGACTTAAATTTTTATATAAATTGCATAAACATAGATCATATTTCTAAATGTGAACTATGTACATGAAAATATACAAAACTTTTTTTTCTCAGAGTAAGTATTCTGGACATATATACAGTAAATATTAACATCAGTTAATGGAGGCTGTTGAGTGTAAAGAACTTTTTAAAATTTTCTTATATCTTTTGCTTGTAACTTTTGTCAAAATTATCATCAGTGAATATTTATGACTTATAACGGAAGATGGTAAAATGTTCTAATGTCTGGATTTGACAAAACAAATTGGGAATAAATATAACAAATTATCCTAATATACAAAAACATTCTTGTGTGTTTTGATCAACCTTCAAATGGTAAATCAAAAAAAGAACAAAATTTATTGAGATGGTGGTCACTATAGCAGCACATAAAGTAAAATTGGAATGATAGAGAGAAGATTATCATGGTCCCTGTGCAAGGATGACATGCAAATTTATGATGTGCTCTATATTTTTTTCAAATCCAACATTACGTTGAAAGAATTATACATTAGCATAAAATGGGATTTATTCCAGGTATGCAAGAATGGTTCAACATAAGAAAATCAATTAATGTAATACACAATATTAACAAAATGAAGGGTGAAAACAATGATCATCTCATTTGAGGCAGAAAAGGCATTTGACAAAATCCATCATTCTTTCCTGATAAAAACATGTAGAAAATAGGATTAGAAGAAAATTTCCTCAACATGATAACAGGCATATATAAAAACCCACTGCTAATGTCCTACTCAATGGTGAAAGACTGATGATTTTTCTTCTAAGTTAGGAACAAGACAAGTATGTCCACTGTCAGCACTGTTATTCAACATTGTAATGAAAGTTTTAGCCAGAACAATAAGGGAAGTAAAAGAAAGAAAAGCATCCATATTCTATAGGAAGATATAAAACTTTCACTATTTGCAAATGAAATGTTCATATATAAAGTCCCAAAAAACACACAACGCTGCTAGAGCTAACCAATGGAATTCAGCAGGGTACAAAATCAACATGCAAAATCCTTAATGTTTCTATACAACAGTAATGGTCAATCTGAAGAGAAAATCAAGAAAAAATCCATTTACAATAGCACCTAAAAGATTCAAATACCCAGGAGAAAATGGACCAAAGATGTGCAAAACTTTGCTAAAGTAAATGAATGCAAATCAAATAAAATGGAGGGACATTTCATGCTCGTGGATTGGAAGACTAAGTATTTTTAAAATGTCAATTTTACCCAATATGATCTACAGATCTAATGTAATACCAATCAAAATCCCAACAGCCTAGTTTGCAGAAATGGAAACACGAGTCATCAAATTTATTTGGAAGGATAAGCAGTTTTTAATAGACAAACCATCTTGAAAAAGAAGGATGGAGGTGAAGATTCATACTTCCTGACATTAAAACTTATCACAAAGTTACAGTGTTCAGAACAACATGGTACTGGTACAAAATTAGATTTATAGACCCATGAAATAGAACTGAAATTTCAGAGATAGACCCTCACATCTCTGTCCAATTGATTTTTGTCAAGGCTGCCAAGTCCATTCAATTGGGAAAGAAAATCTCTACAACAAATGGTGCTAGAAGAACAGGATATCTATACACAAAAGAATGAAGGATGGCGTTCAACTCATACAATATACCAAAATTAACTAAAAAATGGGTCAATACCCTAAATATAAGAACAACAATTATAGAAGTCCTAGAAGAAAATGTAGGGAAACATCTTCAGGATCTTAGCAATAAAGGAAAAAACAGATAAATGGGACCTCAGCAAAATTAAAAACTTTTGTGCATCAAAGGACTTAAGCATGAAGGTGAAAATATAACCTACACAATGGGAGAAAATATTTGGAAACCACATATCTGATAAGGGCTTAGTATTCAGAATATATAAAGAAACCCTACAAGTCAACAATAAAAAGACAAACAGCCCAACTAAAAGTGAGTAAAAGACTTGAATAGACATTTCTCCAAAAAGGATATACAAATGGCTAAAGCACATGAAAATATGCTCAACATCATTAGTTATTAGGGAAATGCATGTCAAAACCACAATGATATACCATTTCACACCCACTAGAATGGCTACTATTAACAAAACAGAAAATTACAAGTGTTGGAGAGATATAGCAAAATAAGAACACTCATTCATTGATGGTGGGAATGTAAAATTGTGCAGCTGTTATGCAAGACAGATTGACAGCTCCACAGAAAGCTAAATATAGAATTAAAATATGACCCAGCAATACAAGTACTTGCTATATACCCCCAAAGAATGGAAAGCAGGGACTCAAACAGATATTTGCACACTTAATTTCATAGTGGTATTATAAACAATTGCTAAAAGATGGAAGCAACCTCTGTTTCCCATAACCAATGAATAGATAAACAAAATGTGATATATGCATACAATGGAATATTATTCAGCATTAAAAAAGAATGAAGTTCTTTTTCATGCAACAACATGGATGAACTCTGAAGACATCATCTTGAGTGAAATAAGCCAAACACAAAAGCACAAATATTGCATGATCTCATTTATATTAAATAATTAGGTTAAGCAAACTCATAGAGTCAGAAGATAGAATATAGGTAACTGGGAGCTGGGTTGGGGGTAGAAATGGGTAATGCTTCAATTATATAGAATTTCTATTTGGGTTGATTGCAAAATTTTGGTAAAGTGTGGTGGTGATGGTAGAACAACATTGTGAATGTAATTAACAGCACTAAATATGTGAATAAGGCTAAAAGGAGAAATTATAAGTTGTATATATATTAATATAATAAAGATTAAAGAAAAAATATAGGACTGTGCAACACAGTGGACTCTTTTAAACTATGGACTATACCAAACAGTATAATTATTAAAATGTTCTTTCATGAGTTAAACAAATGTTTCACACTTATGCATGTTGTTAATAATAAGGTTGTCCATGGACACTCTGTATGTTTTAAGCATGATATTTCTGTAATTATGTTTGTAAACTGGTCTGTTCCTCCAGGTGTGATATCTTTTGATTATATTAGATTGAGCTGAGATGACTTTGTTTAAATTATGTTAGGATTAGGCCTTTTCTTCGACCATGTCATTAGGGCAACTGAGTTTGAGTTCTGCCCCAATTTTGGACTATATAAATGGATACTCAAACAAGAAGACAGGGAAAGAGATACCCAGAAGAATAGAGGGAGCTCCATAGACACTGAAGAGTATCCTCTACCCCCTGAGCCGTTCTCCTGATATTTTACAGCTGAACTTGTGAAGAGAACAAAGCAGCAGAACCCAGAAAGAAACAAGCCCAACAGCCTACAGCTGAGATAGGAAGGAGTTGGGGCCACGGAATCTTGAGAGAGAGAGGAAGGCTAAACCCTTGAAGACATTGCTCAACATCTTGCTTCAACATGTGGCAACAGGCTTTGGGTGAGGAAGTACCTCTTATGGTACCTTAAGTTGGACTCTTTAGGGCCTTGTAATTGTGAGCTTCTACCCCAAATACCCTTTATAAAAGCCAACATATTTCTTGTACTTTGCATCAGAACCTCTTTGACTGACTAATACAACCTATAACTTCTCTAACAACAAAAATAATAATTAAATAAAATCAGATAATAACAATATTTACAAGGATGTGGAGAAATTGGAATCCTCATACACTGATGGTGGGAATGTAAAATAGTGCAGCTACTTTGCAAAACAATCTGGTAGTTCCTGAAATGATCAAACATAGAATTATATAATTCAGCAATTCCACTGCTAAGTATATACCCGAGAGAATTGGAAATATATATCCATGCAAAATCTTGTTCACAAAGGTTTAGAGCAACATTATAATAGTCAAAAGATGGAAACAACCCACATAGCCATTGGCAAACAAATGGGTAAACAAAATCTGGATGCACCTGTTGTTGAGACCAGCTCAACAAAGAACAGGTCAGAAAGGAAGGCACTGCAGACCTACAAGAAAACAAACACACAGATAGAGAAAAGATGGGACCAGTGAACTAACAGTCTCCAGGACTGAGAACCTTGATTCTTGTTTCCCCACTGTATTTATTAGGAGTCTGCAAAAGGGGGCATGTGATGCAGAGAATGTCTGCTTATCTCTTTGCAACATAGTAAATTCTTTAGTCATTGCTGTTCTATCTGCCCAGAGCATGCTGCACAAAACTGGAATGTTTCTATTTTTAGTTTTTTATTTTTTATTTTTAGTCAGGGTTCTTTTTTATTATTATTTTTTCATTTTTAAAGAAGCTTTAGATTACATAAATGTTATATAAAAAATAGTGTTAATATAACCACTTTTTTTTTCACTTAGGAAATATTTATTAAGCGGTTACTGTGTCGGTTACAAAAATCCCTCTTATTATTGAAGCTGAATAGAAAAAATATGCATGTTTCTAATCAGCATCAAGGAAGCTTTGTTTACTTCAGGGAAACACTGCAACTTTAGGCCATTTTCCCACCTGGACCTTGAAAACTATGCTAAGAAGCCATTTACAAAAGCCCATATACTATATGATTCCTTTCATGTAAAAGTACAGAATAAGGAAATCTAAAGAGAGAGAAAGTTGATTAGTGGTTGCTTAGGGTTGGCTGGAGGTTGAGGTAAAGCAGAGAGGTGATAGCTAAAGGGCAAAGCTTTCTTTTGAGATGATGAAAATGTTCCAAAATTGATGGCAGTGCTGGTTGCAAATATCTGTGAATCAACTAAAAACCATTGAATTGCACAATTTAAATGGTTGAATTGTATTGTATGTGAATTATATCTCAATAAATCTGTTTTAAAAATATAAAATAAATATATTGAAATGTAAACATTTTAAAGGTTCATTTAGCTCATTTAAAAAGTCACTATTTCCTTTTTAAGTAGAAATGCAATTTATATCAGAAAATGTTAATGATCTTTTCTTTTTTTTTTTTTTAAAGATTTATTTATTTATTCATTTATCCCCCACTTGCTGCTTGTGCTTGCTGTGTCCATTCGCTGTGTGTCTTCTCCGTGTCTGCTTATCTCCCCATTGCCGTGAGGTCCCACTGCATCAGTCCACCGCTCCGCGTGGGCTGGCCTGCCCCCACAAGGAGGCCCCGGGAAGTGAACCCGGGGCCTCACACATGGTAAACAGGGGCTCTAGCCATTGAGCCACATCCGCTTCCTGTTGTGAGGTCTTGCTGCATCAGCCCACCAGGCCGTGTGGGCCAGCCCGCCCTCACAAGGAGGCCCCAGGAAGCGAACCTGGGGCCTCCCATATGGTAAACAGGAGCTCTATCCATTGAGCCACACCCGCTTCCCAATGATCTTTTCATAGAAAATAAAAATTAGAAAAACAGGTATTGGTATATAACTGCTATTTTTGATATAATGTCTTAAAGATTAATATAACCTAATGTATTATATTGAAATGAGTTTGAAAATTGAATAAAACTTTGAATAAGAAAAAATAAAATATAACTTTAGGTACAATGATGGTGTCTAGGAAAAAAAAGACAATCTTTGTTTTCAATAACTACCATAAAAAGAGGAGAATGGTGTATTTCCATGTATATGGAGATTAAGAAACACACTAGAAATAACTGATAGACAAAGAGGATAATAAATTTAAAATTTTATTTGAAACAATTCTCCAAACATTCAAAATTCAGTTACAGGTGTCTTGATTGGGGAATTCAACTACACATTTAGGGCAAAAAATAAAAATAAAAATAAAAATAAAAAAACAATTCTAAACAAACTTTTCGAGAAAAGTGAAGAGGAGGATATATTTCTTAACTCTATTTATGAGGAGAGCTTTACCATGGCAGTAAAAGCAGACAAAGACATTATAACACAACAACAGAGAAATATCAGCCATGAACTTTTATGAAAATTCGAAACATAATTTTAGCAAATTGAATTTAGCAATATGTAAAAACAATAATACAACAGGAATGTGCAGTAGATTTAACATTCAAATTCAATTAATATCATTCACTGCACTAACAAATTAAATAGATATGGCATCTTAATAGATGCAGAAAAGCATTTTAAAAGTTCTAATATCTATTAGTGATGAGAAAAGAAAACTATGACCATACAAATATTAAAATAGAACTACCTCAAACTAATAAGATGCATTCATGAAAAAACTACATCTAACACAGTATATGATAGTGAATGGTTGAAAACATTTCCACTAATATTAGGACCAAACAAGTAGATCTGCTCTTACCTATTCTATTTGACATTGTATTTGAGGTTGTAGTAAAACCACACTAAGGCAAGAAAAATATTATAGAAAGTATCCAGATAAAAAAGAAGTTTTTTTTTTAAATGTCATGATCATGTAAGTAGAAAATATAATGGAATCAACAAAAAATTTCTAGAACTAAAATATGAACTTAGCAAGAGACATGCACACAGGATAAAACAGACAAAATAATACACTTTTATTAAGCCTTATACAAAAGCTAACTCAAAAGGGTCATGACTTTAATGCAAAATGTTAAGATATAAGACTTTTAGACAAAAACATAGAAGAAAATGAAAATTTCAGCATCTAGGGATAGGGAAACAACTCATAGACATGATGTCAAAAGGACAATCCTTAAAAGCACAAATTGATAAATTTGTCTTCATCAGAATTAAACCAACCCATCAATTGCACTCTTGGGCATTTATTGCCAGTAAATAACTAATGTTCTTACAGTAAAATTTAAGCGAATGTTTATAGAAGATTTTTTTGTAATAGCTAAAAACTGTAAATACCTCATAAGTCCTTCAAGCAGCAAATCATTAAACAAACTGTAGTACATCCATATTATCTTTGTTTCCTGGCTGCCTGTAGCAGGAAGTGATAAAAAGGAGGTCATTATTAGGAACACTAAGAAACTTTGGAGGTTATATATATTTTCATTATTGTGATTGTTTTGATGGTTATACAGGTGTGTAAGTATGACAAAATTGATTAAATTTTAAGATTTAGGTATGTGAAATTTATTATTTTCAATCATAATTCATAGAGGTGGTTTTTTTCAATTACCAAATATAATCAAGAGATTCAACCAAAAACAAGAGAAAAAAATGACAAAAGAGACAGACCTACAGTTAATAAATATATAAAATATTAAACAATGGGCAACTTGGAGATAAAAGAAGAGAAATATTTTAATATAGATGAAAGCTAAATAATTTATCATAAATTTCTGTTTAAGAAGAAGGACACAATTCATATATTTTTCTTGGGTGTGAAGAACCAGAAAACCTCATATATGTATTGTTGGAAGACTCTATTGGTACCATCAATCTGAAATAGTTAACAAAATTAAATGTCATATTGCATATCCTTTTACCAAGATGTGTCACTACTAATGTGTGTTTGTGTGTATAAATATTTATACATATACATAAATACATACCTATGCAAATATACATATGTATGCATATTTATACACATATGTGTGTAGGTGGCTGTTTATGTGAATCTCTACCTGAATCTATATATATAATCTGTATCTATATTTATATCTACATCTATAGCTATAGCTATATCTATATCTATACATACACACATAAACACACACAGAGGCAGATATGTGATATGTATATCACAGGGAATTTTGTTCACAGCATTTTAAGGGGACAAGGTCAAAGTTGTTCATTAAAGCTGTATGTTTTAGTAGCACTGATAGCTGAGAACTGAAGAAAAAAAGTATGTCTCATTAAAAAAATAGATAAGTGAAATCTATTAGATATACATTGTAGACTATAATGAGGAAGAAGCAAACAAAATCACAGTATGGAACCAAAAATAATAATTAAAGTGACTTAAAATGCAAAATTAAGTATTACAGCAAAATAATGCATATGCATAGTGTATTAAAATTCTCAACAAAAACAGAGAAAAATAACTGGAGACTTAATTTTGTTAGTTAATTAGTTAGGTAGGTAGGTAGGTAGGTAGTAGTTTACAGAATTTTCACATGTGATAGTGAGGTTGGCAAGTCTGAAATCCATAAAGCAGGTCAACACTTTGGAACTTCCAGTAAAGACATGTTGAAGTCTTGAGGTAGATTGCTTTCTTCAAAACTTCAGTACTTGCTCTTAAGGTCTCAAACTAATTGGATGAGGCCTACACACATTATGGGAGTAATCTCCTTTACTTAAAGTCATCTGATTGTAGATACAAATCATATCTATGAAATACCTACCAGAAATATCTAGGCCAGTGTTTGATCAAACAACTGGACATCATAATGCAATCAAATAAACACACAAATTAAACATAATACATAGTAAAATATTTATACCTTAATATTACATTATTACAAGAATATATTTAAAATGTGGGATATATACCAAATACAGTAGAACAATTTTCAGGGTGGTAAAGAAGAATTGTCAGAAGATTGGACAGAATGGAAAAAATCATGAATTTTGAAATGTGAGAAAGAAAATATAACAAAATTGACATCTTAAGGAGACAGAAGCTAGCAATTCACTATAAAATGAAAAGTAGTAGTAGCAAATTATTGTCTTAGAGTTTAAAAAAATAAAAGAGAACAAGAACAAAAACAAAACAACCAAATCAAATCAAAACAAAACAAATTTAACAACTTAATTTTTTAATTTATTTAAATATTTTAAATAATTCAATATTGCAATATTTAAATCTTCTCCATTTGAGGAAAGCACAGTAGAAATGGTGGAATATTGAGACTTATTTTATAGATACAATTTTTATAGATACAATGTTTTAATCCAGATCCCAGTGTGTTAAAATGTAAAGTTAACCAAAAGTTAAAAAGTAGGAATGTACTAAATGAGTAGATAAATGAATAAACAAACACACAAATAAATAAGTGAATATTTGCTCCTGATGAATTGCAATTGTCCTGGACAATTAATAGACACCATCTAGGCACTTTGTTATGCTTTCAAATGCATCAGGGATCATCCCAAATTGCTTAGGATCTCATCAGGGAGAGTCTCAAGGCTCAAAATAACTATATATATTGTCACTCTGCCATGTTAAAAAGCAAATGAAGGAGCCAAGGTGGAGGCTTTATTACAGGTAAATAGATTAGTTCTTGGGATACAATATTTACCAATATCGGCAATATTTCAGTGACTTTAATTTTTTACAAAGTCATAACATGATATTAGGAATTTTGATTCATTACTAAGCTTATTCTGCTGTACAAGTATCTTAGCAGAATAGGATCTCTCTCTCTTTTCCTCTTCAACATAATTTTTCAATTATTTTCACATGGTTGGAAGGTTAAAATCTCAAAAGCATCTTTGAAACATCATAAATTATATTGCTTATGCAATATTTGTATTTTATTAAATAATTATATGAGTAATAGAAGTAAAAACTGAAAATAAAGGAAGTTTAACTAAAGAGTGATGAATGAAAAATTTATCACAGGATTATGAAGCCACCAGCACCCAGTCTTCAATTTCAATGTCTTTCCAATTTCTTTGTTGCTTAGTGTCTCTTCCACATTCTTCTCAAAAATAATTTAATATTTAATGCATATTAAATAAATGTATAAGTGTGCATTAAAAATTAAGAATTGG
This sequence comes from Cabassous unicinctus, assembly GCA_029593785.1. NCBI lineage: Eukaryota > Metazoa > Chordata > Mammalia > Cingulata > Chlamyphoridae > Cabassous > Cabassous unicinctus. Next base: position 30,400 of record JAQZBX010005247.1, read on the forward strand.
ATACTCAACAAAGAGAGAAAACTATGATAAAGTAATTTGTACTTTGTATAGAAATCCAAAGTTGGTGGGAGGAAGTCCTTTGATTGTGTTTACATTACAGAAAATTAGTATTACCATAGTAATTTTTTCTTTGGCCTTTCATCATTGAAACTAAACAAGATTTTTAAAATTGTTTTTATTGCATTCATTGAAAATTATTTTTCTAATTGTAATATCTACTGATAGTTCAGTATTTCTGACATTAAAAAATTGTGTGCACAGGACAAGGTGGGTATGAGAAATTCACATCCTTATCAGCAATGTTTCAGATGTGATAAATATGAATTTCCTATAATCACTTTTATTTATATGCTTAGAGTACACTCAGAATGCTGGCACTGCTATTTTCATTTTTATCAGAATCTTTCTTATTTGTGTTATTTTGTTTTACAAAGTAAATATTGGTATTCACAATTTTAAACCACTAATTCTTTCACCATAACCTGTCATCCTTATTCTATTCTGGTATTTTTTTCCAACCTCAAGTTCATTAGGGATATGCATATACATTGTCTTTGATTATACTTGTGTTTGTTTGCATCATATTATACAGAGAAATCCTACTGACATTAGTTTTCAGACAAATTTAAAATAACATCTCCATGAATATAGTGATTTTAAAATATTTTTTCTTTAATGTAAGGATCTCTTTTATTAAAGAGAATTTTTATGAGACTTCTCTAACTAAAGGCAATGCCATTGACCTCACTTTCTCCCAGTTTGCTCAAATTTCCTCTTATTATCTAAAGTTCTTCCATGATAAAGTGTATCTGATTTGTTACAAACAAATTTTCATATATCAGCTATAATGAAAGTGCCCAGATACACTATATGAAAACTATTGGTAATTATGTTTTCTCTGTCCATAGCAGCTTCACTGATAAACGTGGATGGAAAAACACAATCTAACAGTACTGAAGGAATTGAATCTGACCGGGATCATGGACTGCCCTGAACTGCAGGCTCGGTTCTTGGAGCTGTTCCTCATCATCTACATGATCTCCCTGGGGGCAACTTGGGCATGATCGTCCTCAACAAAACGGACTCCAGGCTACAAACTGCCATGTGCTTTTTCCTCAGATACCTAGCTCTCACTGATCTTGGTTATTCAACTACTGTGGGAACCAAAATGCTAGTAAATTTTATTGTGGATGAAAATACACTCTCGTATCATTTTTTGTGCCACACAGCTAGCTTTCATTCTTGTGTTCATCGTTAGTGAAATTTTAATTCTGTCAGCAATGTCCTACGACCACTATGTTGCCATCTGTAACCCACTCCCCTACTCAGCCATCATGCACAAAGATTGTGCCACGTGCTGGTGGCAATCCTCTGTGTCTACAGCATATTTGTTTCCCTTCTGGTCACCATAAAGATTTTTAATTTATCCTTCTGTGGCTACAATGTCATCAGTCATTTCTTCTCTGACAGTCTGCCCTTGTTATCTCTGCTGTGCTCAAATACGCTAGAAATTGAATAGATAATTCTCATCTTAGCAGCTTTTGATTTGACTTCATCTCTTTGAACAGTTCTTGTGTTATACCTGCTCATTTTTACAGCCATTCTCAGTATGCACTCTGTTGAGGGCAGACACAGGCCTTCTGGATCCCACTTGACAGTGAACATAATATTCTATGGGACTTTGATATTTATGTATGCACAGCCAGAGTCCAGTCATTCCTTTGACACCGATAAATTGGCTTCCATATTTTACACTCTGGTTATCCCTATGTTGAATGCCTTGATCTATAGCTTGAGAAACAAATATGTAAAATATGGCTTGGGAAAAATTATGTAATGTATTTCCTTAAAGTGCTCTGTATACTCTAAATCCTAAATTGGATTATAGATTTTAATTCTATACACAGAGAGGATAGGAAGCTCAAATAAGTCCAACACATATTGATAGTTTGCTTTCTATGTATTAGTCACTCTTTGAAATACTGTAAATAAATTAATGAACAAAATATCAAGAATAGTTGCTCTCCTTTTGGGTGAGAGATGGATTATGGAACATATAATTAAGTAAATATTAAATTAAAATAGAATGCATTGGGGGATGTGGTGTACTGAATTGTGTACCCCAATTTGGACTTGGTCTTGATCTGCATTCTGGTGGGTGTAGACCCATTGTAAATAAGTTCTCTGGAAGATGTTACTTCAGTTAAGGTATAACTCAACAAGGGTCCTTTTTAAGCAGAATGAATTTCAGACAGAGGTAAAGAAAGCCACACACACACACCCAAAAACCAAAGTAAAGGGAACCCAAAAGAGAAAAATAAAACCATCTCCATTTGCATTTTCATGTGACAGAAGAGCCGAGGACTAAGGATCTTAGTCAGCCGGCCCCAAAATGACACAGTCTTTAGCAAGAAAGCCTCTCCTTGTTAACGCCTTCAGTTTTAACTTCTCCTAGCCTCAAAACCATTCCCATTACTTAAACCAACCCTTTGTATGGTATTTGTTTAAGCAGCCAGGAAACTAAAGCAGGGACCTATAGAACAAAAAAGCAAGAAATGAGAATTGTTTCATTCAGGGAGATTCACGAAGAGCTTTAGATACAGAGGGGTTGTTGCAAGGATTCTTATGTTTCTCTCCCCTATTGGAATGAATTTGGCAGTGTCCCAGGGTACATGTGTGTGTGTGAGTGTGTGTTTTCATGTAAGCCCTTTCTATCTGTTTTAGCTTTCATAATCTTTCCAGAGGTGTATTAGCGTTTTTTTAAAAAATGTTTTTTATTTTTTCTAATAGATACTTAGATTACATAAAATGTTACATTAAAAAAATATGGGCTTCCCATATGCTCCACTCCCAACACCTCCCACTATTCCCCACATTAACAACTTCTTTCATTAGTGTGGTACATTCATTGCAATTGATGAACACATTTTGGAGCATTGCCATTAAGCACGGATTATAGTTTACATTGTAGTTTACACTCTTTCCCATTGAATTCTGTAGGTAATGGCAGGATATATAATGGCCTGTATCTGTCATTGCAATGTCATTCAGGACAATTTCAAGAACTGAAAGTGACCCCATATTACATCTCTTTTTCATTTTCCCTGCCTGCAACACCCTGCAGAGTTGTCACAACTACTCTCCAGTTCATTGGACTCACCCAGGACAACTAACGAGGTGAGGATGGACTACCACTATACCAAGGAACCAAGAGAGTCTACAATTGCAAGCAAGATAGTCCCATCCATCAGCCTTATGGGATTGAAGCCCCCTTTCAATTAGAGGTGGAGTGAGCATCCCAACCCAAGAATCCTCAGGATTGGGGAAAAATATGGACTAGAGTGGACTTACTGGTATTCTTCTATAGACTTATTGTAACTCTAGAAGTGGAGGAAATTAAATCATTTATGTGGAGACTTTGTATTAGACTTTGGCTCAATTCTGATTACAAGGAGTCTCAGTGCCTCTGAATTAACTCAAATGTTCCTAATCCAAGACTTGAGCTCCCCTCTTTCCTCATCAGTGTCTTTACTTCACATGAGTCTATGAGTCTGTTAACACAACATACATTATAATTAATCATTCCACAAGATCAGCTCTGATCTGTTTTCAGCAACCATCCCATTATGCTTACATCAGTAGATACAGGAAATTAAGATAACTGTCTTGATGACAGTCCATAGAAGGCCTCTGGTTTTAACCTTTTCCCCACCTTGTTATTCTTGTTTAATAATGTGGTGTCAGGAGACAGAAAAGGAGTAGAGAGTGGTGAGCCAATGTTAAATCTAGGCAGAACCTATGATAAAGTGGAAGGAGTGGTTTGGCAGTAAATGGGGTTGATGTTGGTACAGGGATGTGAGTGGGGTCCACAGTGCTGGAGTGGGAGGGTGAGTAGTTTTGGAGGAGTGGTTTGGACTATTCATAGAACTGGGGTGAGGGCTCTAAGAAAGAACAGGTGAACCCTGGGGAGGTGGAGGTCTGTGGTTGAAACTACAATTGTGGGGATATTCTTCTGGCAAATATTGCAGAAGAGGGTCACTGGAGTAGTGCATTGTTGGTGGAGGGAGGGATATGTGAGAAAGGGTGCACCTGGGGCATGCTTCTATGGAATATGAATGTGTTCATATTGTCATAGGATGTTATTTCAGTAGGTGTTGACCCACATAATAAAGAAAAAAATATTAAACTCCAAAATAAATTAAATTAAATTTAAAAAATAATGTGGTTTATTCATGAACTATTACACATCTTTATTGCTATGAAAACCAATTTAAAAATTATGTTCCAAATATTTTGGATCATTGGGTAAGAAGACTATTCAATGAAGAAAATTAAGTGTGTTTTTTCTTTTGCTTTGAGTTGACTTTTCTCAATGTAGGTGAATATTTATTATGCACTATATTTTCATTGACTTTCAATGTTTGATTAGCCTACTATGAGATGAAAAAGGAAATAATGCTATGGTTTTCATTACACCATATTTTAAAGCCAGTAAATTCTGATGTATGGCAACGGAGAGTTATCAGCTTTGGGAATACAGTTTCATTCATGTCACTCCCCAAATTTTCCAATATTTGTTTATATTTATTATTTTAATATTCCTAGGACTTATTAAAGCTAATAAAGTCTATAATATTTGCTTAGTTCACAATCATGAAATAAATTTCCCTGTGTATCTAATGAAATGGAGTAAATACACTTTATCAGAAAAAAAGAGAAAGGGCATGAAATATTGTCATTTGAGGAGAAATAGTACCAAAGTTTTGGACTAGTTAAAAAGCATCTTTTGGATGGTCATAAGGACTACCAGGTAATAAGAATATCTCACTCTTATTGAGTATTCTATTATAGACATGTTAATTATCATATGATAATTCTTTGTATCTTAATTAATGCAATCATCATGACAGCTCTGTGGGATATATTCTATTAATATATCCATTTTTCAGAAGATAAAATGGAGGCTCTTTGAGGATAAGTAAACTTTCCAAGTCCATACAAGTATTAGACATTAGAACCAGGTTTCAAACACAGGTGGTCTAGCTCCAGATTTCATGCTCTTTACAATTGTCCTAATCACCTAATCATTTTTTTTTTCTTCACTGATACCATCCTAGATATGGCAGACAGTAAAACTCCACTCTGACAGGTGTCAGATTCGAAATGAAGAAATATCAGGGTGATTACTAAAATAGTGAATAGCTAGAAGAGTTTCTGGCATAGAAAATGAATTCAATAAAAAATATACTTAATGAATTAATAAGTTGACTCGGAATGATAAACAAACCAGTATATGGTTTCATGACTGAGTTGCTTAAACCAAAAAATGGAAAGCTATCATGTAATGGATGCAGGACATTGTCTGGGCATGCTTATAATACATTTGAGAGTGGGGGCAGAAATTAGCATTACATCATCAGGAACATGCTGAAAAAGAAATTTTAAAAAGGAAGTTCCTATTTTAAGAAAATATTTATTTCCTGTGAAGTTCAATCACCATTTAGGAATGAAGAGTGAGAAGAAACACTATGCCAAACAAAACAAAACAAAATAAAACAATACACACACAAACACACACACGATTATTATCAATGATATGTAGGAGAAGACCTACTAGGGCTTTCCCAAGATAGGTATTACTTCCTAAAAAGCTAGTGGTGTGTAAGGAGAATATTTCTTCACATAATTTCTGTTTCTTGGATTTTGAATGCTGTCATGTGAGTTTCAATCATTTAGGGCATTAATTTAAGGGCAAGATAATGGATAATATACTGACTCTGAGCTACTGAAACAATTAAAGCCATCTACCCCACTAGTCTCAATATTAGACTTAAAAAAAAATAAATTAAATTCTCTTACTTGAGCCATTATTTGTTGGATGGTCCATTACATGCATTGGAAATCATTCCTCAGTGGTACAATGGGGAAAGGTAGAAGCACCACATGCAGTTGTGAAGGCTGGACACCATGTAATTCTAGGGTGTCATTCATATAAAATAATTTTTGAAAGACACCCCCAACAATGTGTAATATATTGGATGTTGCCATGATTCATGTTACATCCAAAATCTGACACCACAGTGCTTAGATAGATAAAAGGGGAAAACATAAAATTCAGGGATATCCAAAATAACAAGAAAAAAAAAAAAAACAGCTCTCATCCACCTATGTAGTTTGTCATTGAAGGAGCTCCTGAAAACAGAACGGAGAAATAAAATAAGAGGAAATATTAATGGAGAAGCTTGAGAATGCATGTGAAAAAGTATTATTTTTAGCATAAAAAGTGTTCTGTGATTCAAGAAAATATTTAATGATCCACAATAATCATTATAACCCCAAACATCAAATTCAGCTGGATATGATCGCTTAATTGGGGAAAAGCACCACTGAGAAAGAGGAAGATAAGGGTAATGGCAAATTGGTACCAAATCCTACAGTATTCCCTGGAGAATGAGTAAACAAGTGGAACGCTGAACAGGAATTCTATGAGGTGGAGAGATCTTAGTGTGATGAAAAAGTTTTGGTAATGGAAAATGTTGATGGCAGAACACATTGTGAATGTAATTAACACAATTTAACTGTACACTTGAAAATTATTAAAACAGGAAATTTTGTGTTGTATATATTTCCCACAATAAAAGTTTTAAAAATAAAATCAAGCAATAAGAGAAGCTTTATTTTAACTTCTAGTATATGGGAATGGCACATCCTGGAACTCTGAGGGAATGGAAGAAACACCACATAATTTCAGTTCCCAATATCATGGGGAGTTTTTTCCATTCTTACTGTGTAATATATAAGCAGAAGTTTGCATGGACTTTACAGCAAGTCTTACCTTTATAACATCTTGAGAAAGATTAAAATATTTTGTATTATATTTTCTAAATCCCACAAAAATGTGTGAAATAATACATGTACATATAGCAAAAGGTAAGTACACAAGTATATGTCTATTTATATAATTTATAACTCAACATACTGGTTTAACACTCAGAACAATAGAAATCAGTCAACGCTAGAGTAGGCAAAGTAAAAATTCAGTTTTTATTCTATCATAGAAAATGTTGGTATTTTAAAAATTTAATTCTTCATGGAATTCCTTGGCAATTAAATCCATCATTGGTTCCATAATACTTATGGGCTTATTTTTAAAATAAGTGATTTAGAAGAAAAAGAATACAAGGACTTTTCAAGGTTTTATCTTTGTGAGGTTCTTAAATTTTCATATATTTTCTAATCATAAAGATATAAAATACTTACATGAATAAACATAGTTTCTGCCTCTTGCAGAGTGGATTATACATAGATTAGTCTCTTGATACCAGGTCTATATATAGATAAATTGACATTTTTTCTTGTTAGTTCTATTTTTATAGCATTTATAGGGGAATAGTTCAAAGACCTTACAATTCACCCATTCGCAGTGCAAAATTCAAGGATGTTTTTTTGTATATAGCAATAGTGTTGTACAGCCATTACCACAATTTTATAACATTTTTACTGCCCCTGTAAAGAGCCCCATCCACATTAGCAGCCACTCTACAACCTCCTCCATCTGACCTAGACTACCAAACATCTTTCTTTTCTCCATGGATTTACCATTCTGGACATTCATATGAATGGAATCATAAAATATGGTGGCTTCGTTCATTTAGTCTGATATTTTCAGGTTTCAACCATATGCTATCAAGTATCATACTCCATTTTTTTCCTAAAAATATTCTATTGTCTGGATATATCACCTTTTGTTTATCCACTAGTATCAGTTGATGGACATTTGAGTTGTCTTCATTTTGTGATTACTGTAACTAATGTTGCTATGGATATTTGTGGATAAGTTTTTACATGGACATATGTTTTCATTTCTCTTGGATATATACCTAGGAGTAAAATTAATGGGACATATAGTACCTCTATGTTTAATTTTTGGATGAACTGCCAGATGGTTTTCTAAAGTGGTCAAACACATTTACATTTCCACTAAAGTCTTTGAGGATTTCAATTTCTCTGCATTCCTGCCAACACTTGTTCTTTTCTCTATGATTTTTTTCATCTTAGGAGATAAGAGGTGGTATTGTAGTTTCATTTGTGTCTCCTTGATGACAAATAATGTTGAATATTATTTCATCTGCTTATTGGTCACTTATATATCTTTTTGGAGAAATGTCCATTCAATCCTTTGCTCATTTTTAAATTAAGGTATTTCTCTTTTTGTTGGAACACTGCTTGCTGCTCCAAACTGTCAGTCAGAAAGAGAGAAATCTATTACCACTTCTAGGGGAGGGGACTCACTGCATGGAGTGTAGCAAAGAGCATAACTGTACCTGCCACCAAGAGAAGCAGTCTTCAGGTCCCAACCTACTATGTGCTTTGCAGGTGTCAAGGTCACCAGCAAAAATACAACTCACACCAGTGCTGGGTGGAACAATATTTACTCATATAGACAAAGCAGGATCAGCTTCCATAGTGACTGTTAGTTCCCCATGGCCACCTGGTCTCAATCTGCAGCATATGCAGGGAGAGGTTCTTTGCAGACTTCTTGCCATAGTGCCCTTTTTTGGGAATAGATATACCAGCATTGGTAACCTGGGTGTCATAAAACTCACATACTTTAGCCAGACTGTCTCCAGTGAAGATTTATATATACTTAGGGCAAAGGGAGATGGGATATACCAGTAGGTGGCTTTTAGCTGCTAGGGGACATGTTTTAACTCAGGGTACTCCCAAGAAGGGAGTCAACCCACATTCACCACCCCATCCTAGGAACCAGAATTACACAGTCCCAAGGAAATGATTTTATTTGTGGGTTGCAGGGAAAGGTGGCAGTCTATGTTTGGCCTGTTCTCTACCGTATTTTCACTATTGAGTTTTAAGCACTATTTATACATTCTAGATACAAGTGCATAATCAACCATATGATTGGTAAATACTCTCTCCCATTCTGGGGGTGGTCTTTTTACTTTCTTGTTGGTGTCTTTTGAAGCAATTTTTGAAAACATTTAGTTATATCAAATTTATTTTTCATTTCTTGATTGTGTTTTTGCTGTCCTATCTAAGCAATCATTGCCTAAACAAAGGTCACAGATTTAAGCTTGTTTTTTCCCAAAGATTTTTCAATTTGTTGCTTTGACATTTAGGTCTACTTTTTCCTGTTTGAGCTGATTTTTGTATATGATGAGAAATATGGGTCCAACTTCATTCCTTTGCATGTGAATATTCAGTTGTTTGAGCATCATTTGTTGAAAAGAAAATTCTTACTTCATTTCATTCTCTTGGAGTCCTATTAAAACAATTGACCATAACTGACCTCAGTGGGCAAAGCTGGAGTCTTTTGTCTCACATGACAGAATCAATCATGGCAGTTACCTTTTTCTGGGTCTGTTTATTTGTGTCTGTTTATATAAGACCCAGCAAGGGGACAGAAACTCAACTTGCGTTAAGCCTCAATGACATAGTCCAATCAAAAGCCCTAAAGGGATCTTATCAAGTAATTTAATCAAAAGACCCACAACTGAATTTGATGTAATCAAAGGTTCTCAAACTGCCATAGAAGCTAACCCAGATTTTGATAGAGATTGGTTCAAATCAGTAGAACAATTTGGAAGAATTTCCATTTTAGCCATATTCAGTCCTCTAATTTATAAACTTGAGTTAAGTATACATTTATTTAGATTTTATTGAATTTATTTGACTAATGTTTTATAGTTTTCAGAGTATAAATTAGCACTTTTTTGGCTAAATTTATTCTAAACTATTTTATTCATTTTGATAGTTAAAAATGGCATTTCTCATAAATGGAATTATTTTCTTAATTTCCTTTTCTGTCTGTTCATTGCTGCTGCATAAATATAACATGATTTTTGTATATTAATCTTGTATCCTGTGATTTTGTTACTCTTGCTTATTTATTTCAATAGACTTTAGGTGTATTCCATAGGACTTTCTATATATGAGATCATTTCACCTGCAAAGGGATAGATATACTTTCAATTTTTCATTTCTAGTCTGGATTTGTTTGTGTGTTTGTTTGTTTGTTTGTTTAAGCTATGAACATCTGCATACAGGATTTTATCTAAAAATAGATATCCAATTGTTTGGAATTTTTTCCTGTTTAAATCTAGAGATTTTGTTAACAAGTTGAATGTACCTGAATAGTCAGCTATGAACTAGCAATGATAAAGACACCTGAATATTTTTTAACCTTCAAATAGGCTTTAAGTATCTCAGGTTGCCTCCTCTAATCTCAGTAACAAATAGAGCTTCAAAAACAGAGAAAAATGAATTTAATTTCAATTAATTTAATAGTAACATAAATATATTTCCCACAACATTTCGTTAATTGTAAAGGCATTAATAGAAACATAGAATCACAAAATTAATAATTACAGAACAATTCAATAAATATATGTTAGTCTTCATAATCTTGTTTGAAGTGAATGCAATGGGAATCTTATAAAGGAAAAGTTTCTTGAATTTGAAACATCTTGGCATTTTGTTTTTTAATCATGAATGAAAAGAAAGGAGATACTTAAAAGGATAAATGGGATAAGTTTTAATTTTAAATACTCCAAAATTACACATTGAGGCATCCTATACATGTAACTAAAACTTTAAAATCTTAGGAGGAAATTATATGAGACACCTTTTGCAATCTCAAAAGTAATTATGTGGGCAACCATACACTCCCTTCAGAAATAAAGAAATTAAGGCCTAGAAAAAGGAAGAAAATTTGGTAAAAAAATAAAACAAATTTTTGAGAACACAAATTGGAACAAGCTTTATTTATATTCATAAGTGGGTCCCTCACTCTTTAGAATATGTAAAATAAATGTCAAACTTAAAAATGAAGAAAATTCCAGCTATAAAATTATATCTATTTCTTGCAATTTAAGGATCTTTTTACCCCCTTAGGAAGCACTCTATTTCTTTATGTCCTTAAAGGAAAATCTTATATATACATTTATTTTCTCCAAATAACAATGAAATATATATATATATATAAATGTGATATTGTACTTTTTATTGTATTTTATATTGATTCAAAGATTAATAGCCGAGAACATCAGGAAAGTTGTGTGATAGGCTATATTTTTTTATGATACAGCTATCCAAATTACATATCTTTCCATTTCTGGCCTATTTCCTCATATGTCAAGTAAGTGTGTAGAAGGAAAGAAGTGGTACTATTACTAAAAGCATTAGCATTCGTGAAATTCTTGTGATTATTAATAAATGAGAAGTAACTGTCCAAATGTTTTAGGATCAATAGTGACTTAAAATCAACAGAAAACAAGTTTTGTTTCTGTAGCCTTTTTCACAGCATCCTTCACATCCTTGTTTCTCAGACTGTAAATCAAGGGGTTTAACATGGGAATAACCCATGTATAGAAAACAGAGGCCACCTTCTGTTCTACAGAACACTGAGAGCTTGGCTGAATGTAATTAAAGCTTAGTTTACCATAGAATATGATCACGGCAGTCAGGTGAGAGGCACAGGTGGAGAAGGCTTTTTGTCTGCCTGCTGCTGAGCAGCTCCTTAGAATAGCAACAACAATAAACATGTAGGAAATTATGACAATCACAAAGGTGCCCATGGTAGTGACCCTGGAGAATGTTAACAGCAACAATTCATTCATGGAGGTATCAGATCATGACAGCTTTAGCAGTGAGGGAATATCACAGAAGAAGTGGCTGACAGAATTTGGTCCACAGAAGGACAACCTAAGCTTATGGTTTGTATTAATGAGTAAATTATTCCACATACCCATGTCCCAATGACTGGCTCTACACACTTTCTCTTAGACATTACTGAAGTGTAAAGCAAAGGATTCACAATTGCCACTTAGTGGTCATATGCCATTAACGACCGCATACCGACTGTGTTGACTAACATCCCAAAACACAAATGCGGTACCATGCAAGCATGGAATGAAATGTTTCCCTTGACAACCAGGAGGTTGATCAGCATTTTGGGTGCAATTGCAGATGAATAGCAGGCATCTACAAATGATAGACAGCTGAGGAAACAAATACATGGGTGGATGGACTTTGGGGGTGACTTGGATTAAGAACATCATGCCCAGATTCCCCACCAAGGTAATGAAATAAATCACCAAGAGCAACACAAAAAGCACAACTTTGAGTTTAGCAAGATGTGTCAATACCAAGAGAATAAACTCAGCAACAACTGTGAAATTCTCTTCAGTCATTGGTTGGCTTTCACAAAATCTGTTATTAAAGAAGATGCAAGGATTATAATTTATTAGAGGAACATAGAAAATATATATTAACATCAAATGCAGAGAATGGCTACTTTTCATCTTTGGATAAATAATATTCTTTCTTTGAATCTGAGTTATGTCATCAATAAAATTAGCAGGTGGAATTAGATGGTCTCTATTTTCCAGTGGTAATGTATTATCTGGTTATATTCCATAAAAACCAATGGGTGAGATAACTGTTTTTCACAGCTTCAGTCTGTGTCTAAACTGCCTACCTCAATAATGAAGTCATACCAACAGTAAGAAAAACACTAAGGACAGTTGAAATTAATAGGAGTATATATAATATATAGTTGCAAAATTAAATAAATTGTCATTCAATGAAGCTCTCTTCTGACCTCTTTTGAATATGAAAGTATTGTGTCTCTAAATTATCTCAGTCTTGAAGTTAGATGTGGAATTGATCTACAAATGCTTTTTATAAACACCACAATGGCCACAGATACCTACAGTGATAGTCTACGAAGGACACTGGTTTCTGGGACCAGGGGAGGCATTTAGGGCATCACCTAACTCTGAAAATCATGAAAACAAACCTGTCTGTTTCATGATACATTTAGAAAATTGTCTGGACTCTGGCTTCAGGGCAATCTTCCACATGGCTGTATAGAAGAGTAGCCCTAAAAAAGTCACTAACTCTGAGACTGAGGACACAGAAGCCATGTCTTGCATATCTGAACCAGATAGAGGTTTCCTGCTTTTACTGAGACAACAAATAAATTCAGACAATTAAGCTGACTAATTGTTCTCCGAAATTTTTTCACATTCTTCATCCTATAACCCATACATTAGACATGATAAGACTTTCTAAAACCATAGTTTCCATTGGCTGTTTGGTTACCTATACCTTATATTCAAAGGGGGCTATATTTTCTTAAGAATCAACTCTCTTTTTCCCTTGTCCTCTATTAAATTGGGATATAATTTTAGAATGATAAAACACAATGATCAATTTAGCTTATCTATATTTTATATTACTTATATATTTGAATTAAAATATTTCAATTGCCACAATGGGGAGATTGTAGGACAACATTAGACACAGGCCAAATCTTAATACAGCCAAAATCCACCTTTATTTAGTTCTACAATTTATTTAAATTCTTAGACCCAAGATATAATTATATTTTCATCCCCAAGATTGCTGTAAGGATTGAAGAAAATAACGCCACAAAAATTTTTGCCCTTGCTTTGACTATAAAGTAAGCATTAATAAATTAGTTAGGCAGATATATAGTTATATGAGCTATAGCTAGCTAGATAAGGAGAAGAGTGATGTTTTGATGTCTTTTAGTTCAAAGAAATTGCTATCAGTTTGAAAACTTTGTAATCAATATGTTTCAATTTCAGAGCATTTCCTTAATGTTTCAGTACTGTGAATTTATCAATTACTATTATTAGTAGAATTAGTTTGAGCCATCAAATTACCATTTCAAGTGATTGTTTGAGAATTTGTCTTGTTACATGTAAGATAATACATAACATAAATATTTATATACTTTTGTGATTACTTGCATGCTCATTAGAGATTGCCCATAGATTTGATACCTTTGATAATACATTCAAATTATTTACTTGAGTTTTTATCTAAATGAAAAATCAGCTGTTATAAATATGATTTTGATTGAAAATTATAATTTCAGAAATATTGTGCTTAAAAGGAATTAGAAATTAAATTACATTAAATATCACAATATATTATATGTGTCAGAAAAATTAGATGGCAATCATCAAAAAGAACTAAAAAGTAAGATAGGGAGTTGACAGAGGTCAACTTCAAGACTGAAAACACTGATAATATTCTATCTTACTTAAAATTTTTAATTATCTACAGAATGGAATAGAAATAAGAGAAAATTTAAAGAATTAGGAAGACAATAAAAGGAATTAAAGTTACTTACAAAAAAATGAAAAAAAAAACATTTAGGATATCAGCTTATTTATTAGAAAGCTCATGTCCATGTCCATGGCTTCTTACATTCCCCTCAGAAACACAGTCAGTTAATATATTTCTCACATTCTGAAAGATCAACATTCAAATAGGACATAACAAAAGATGATTCCATGTAAAATAAATTAAAATTTAGACTTAAATACAACACATGATGGAAACAAACAAAATATAATTTAACATCTTTAATTCTTTCCTCAAGGAGGACAAATTTGAAGGAAGGGACTAATATATATAAATTCTGCTCTAATGAAGCCAGAGTACCTATAGTTCAGAGGTTGATTAAACTAGCATAATCACAACAAAATTGTATTTTGGTTGTGTTCTGATTTCTCCATAGGCTTTCTCAAGGTATTACCATGAAACTAGTTTCCTCTAAGGTGTTTAAGACAGAAAATAAATGAAACTTCAAAAAATGAATGAAAAATTGAGCATAGTATAGAAAATATTAAGATATTTGATGTAAATATTTTGTATGAATGGCATAGAATTCAAATAAAATATAATGTGAACTGAGATATCCTTCATAAAGCAGAAATATATAAATTGAATCCAGCTTGATAATAGGTTATTCTTTCTAAACTTTCTTATGCAGCAAAAACATACCACCAAAACCCAAACACTTTTGCTAATAGTCTAAATCTGCAATTTTATACAACATATCTATCATATTATATTTAACTTCAATATTCTCATTTATTTAGCAAGTATTGCTTGAAGGACAAAGACAAGCTAGACATTGTGTTAGGTATTAGGAAGATAAGGGTTATTAAAAATAATTATGTAAGAAATATGGTTGGACTTCCTTTTTTAGCAAGATGGAACACTAGATAAAATTTCACTCCTCTTTAAAAAAATCTGAGAAAAGAATTCCTTGAAATACTAGATATAAATCAAAAAGACTATAAAATCTGTATATTTACTCATGAAATAGAAATTAAATTGACATTGGGTTCAAAATGTAAAACCCAGATGTAAAAGCTGACATTGACAACATAACTCCCTTGAGGCTTTTGCAAAACTTTATAACTGAATGTGTGAAATCCAATATGTTCAAAAAAGTTCTCAAGCTTTGGACTCATGAAAAAAAAAAAAAGAAATTCCATTGAAACACACGCAAAAATTCTGTAACCTTTGAAAAACTGGCATTCTCACTGAAAGTGCTAACAAACTTGTCTACTTATGAAGAAAATTATACACATTCACTTTATATATGCTTGGATAAACGGTTACCAAATGTTTTCTCTCATTGAGTAGGCTGCCTTTTCACTTTCTTGACAAACTTTTGAAGCACAAATTTTTTAATTTTGAGGAGGTCCCATTTATCAATCTTATAATGCATTGCTCACACTTTGGGTGTAAAATTTATGAAACCATTTTCTACTACAACTTCTCATAGCTGTTTCCCTACATTATCTTCTAGGAGCTTTATGGTCTTGGCTCTTATATTTAGATCTTTGATCCATCTTGAGTTAATTTTTGTATAGGGCATGAGATGGTGATCCTTTCATTTTTTTGAATATGACTATCCAGTTCTCCAAGCACCATTTATTTAAGAGGCCATTCTGTCCCAGTTGAATGGGCTTAGTGTCCTTGTCAAATATCAGTTGACCATATATGCAAGGATCTATATCAGAACTCTCAGTTTTGTTCCATTGATCGATATATCTAGCCTTGTGCCAATACCATGCAGTTTTGACCACTGTAGCTTTGTAGTATGCCTTAAAGTCCTGTAGCATATTTCCTACAATTTCTTTTTTTTTTAAATATGATTTTTTGGCTATTCAGGGCCACTTGTCCTTCCAAATAAATTTCATAATTGACTTTTTCAATTCAGTAAAATATGCTGTTGTAATTTTTTATTGGCATTGTGTTAAATCTTTAAGTCAATTTGGATAAGACAGACATCTTAATGATGCTTAGTCTTCTAATCCATGAATATGGAATATTTTTCCATTTGTTTAGGTCTTCTTTGATTTCCTTTAACAATGTTTTGCAGTTTTCTGAGAACAAGTCCTTCACATCTTTAGTTCAGTTTATTCCAAATTATTTGATTCTTTTAGTTGCTATTGTAAAAGGATTTTTAAAAAATGTCCTCCTCAGATTGCTCATTATTGGTTAACAAAAATGCAACTGATTTTTACATGGTGATCTTATATCCTGCCACTTCACTGAACTCATTTATCAGTTCTACAAGCTTTGTTGCAGATTTCTCTGGGTTTTCTTTTTTTATAGGATCATGTCATCTGCAAATATTGAAATTTCTACTTCTTCCTTTCTAATTTGGATGCCTTTACCTTTATCTTGCCTAAGTGCTCAAGCAAGTACTTCTAACACAATGTTAAATAAGAATAGTGACAGTGGGCATCCTTGTTTTGTTCCAAATCTTAGAACAAATCTTATTGGATTGTTCCAAATCCAGTATGTTAGCTGTGGGTTTTTCATATATACCCTTTATATGCTGAAGAAGTTTCCTTCTATTACTATATTTTGAAGTGTTTTTTTCAAGAAAGGATGCTATATTTTGTCAAATGCTTTTCCTGCATTAAAAGAGATGATCATGTGAGTTTTTCTTTTGATCTATTAATGTGGTTTATTACATTGATTGATTTTCTTATGTTGAATCATCTTTGCATACCAGGGATGAAACCCAATTGGTCATAGTATATAATTCATTTGATGTGTTGTTAAGTATGATTATCAAGTATTTTATCGAGGATTTTAGCATCCAGGGTCAATATAGAAATAGGTCTGTAGTTTTCTTTTCTTGTAGTGTCTTTATGTGGCTTTGGTATTATGGTGATGTTGAAATCTTAGAATGAGTTAGGCAATATTGCCTCTACTTCTATTTTTCAGAAGAGTTTAAAGAGGATTAGTACTAGTTCTTTCTGGAGTGATTGGTCGAATTCACATGGGAAGCCATCTGGTCCTGGTTTCTTCTTAGTTGGGAGGTTTTTGATTACTAATTCAATCTCATAACTTGCAATTTGTCAGCATGTATAAAGGAACTCAACATCTCAAAAAGAAAAAGAAAAGCAAGCCATTTAAAAAATGGACAAGAGATTCAAATAGACACATCTCCAAAGAAGAAATACAAATGGCTAAAAAGCACATGAAAATATGCTCAACAGCAATAGCTATTAGGGAAATGCAAATCAAAAGTACAATGAGATATCATCTTACACCTATTAGACTGGCAGCTATTTAAAAAGCAAAGAAATACAAGTGTTGGAGAGGATGTGGAGGAAGGAGAACAGTTATCCAATGCTGGTAGGAATGTAGAATCGTACAACTATTGTGAAGGACAGTTTGGCAGTTCTTCAGGAAAATAGCTATAGGACTGCCATATAATCCAGCAATCCCACTTCTGGGTATATACCTAGAAGAACTGGAATCAGGGATGTGAACAGATATATGCACACCAATGTTCATAGTGGCATTATTCACTATTGTTAAAAGTTGGAAGCAACCGAAGTATCCATCAACAGATGAATGGATAAGCAAAATGTGGTAAATACCTACAGTGGAATATTACACAGCTGTAAAAAAGAAAGAAGATTTGAAAAATGGGACAACATGGATGAATCTTGAAGACATTATGTTGAGTGAAGTAAGCCAGTAATTGAAAGACAAATATTACATGACCTTACTGATATGACTTAAGCAAATTATGCAGAATCACAGAGCTAGAGTCTGGAGGATAGGTTATCAGGAGACAGAAAGGGAATAGAGGGTGGTGAGCTAATGCTCAATATGGCAAAAATCTATGATAAAGTGGAAAGGGGGTGGTTGGGCAGTGGATGTGGGTGATAGTGGTGCAGTGATGTGATTGGGTTTGACAGTGCTGGAATGTAGGGGGTAGTAAGGTGGGGGTGTTTGGTTGGTCTATCCATGGAATTGGGCAGAAGGCTGGAGGAAAGAAAGGTGACCTCTGAGTATTTGTAGGTCTGTGGTTAAAACTACAATGGTGGGAATATTCTTTTGGCAAATATGGCATGGGAATTTTTTTGGTGCAGGGTATTGGGAGTTGCAGGATATGTAGGATAGGGTGCACATGGGAATATTTCTGTGGAATATGAAAGTATTCATCTTGTCATAGTGTGTTATCTCAGTAGGCAGAGACCCACACAATAAATGGAAATTTTAATCTCACATCCTGGGGTGTCCTGCTATGTTCTTATTTAGAGGGGCAAGAATCTCTCAAGAACACAGGTAGTGCCTAAGAAAAGAAAATAGACCAATATATCAAGCCCTCAATATTAGTGCATGTAACTATGAACCTTATTCAAAAATTGAAACTTATGAGTTACCATAGGTCCTGAGAAGAGAGGAGAAAACATAGGACACTTTTAGGGCATTTGAATTATTCTGCATGATATTGCAATGACAAATACAGGCCATTTTAAATTCTGTCAAAAACTGTAAAAGTGTATGGTGCAAAATGTAAACTAAAACATAAACTACTGACCATGGTTAGTAGCAATGCTACAGTATTTGTTCATCAATTTTAACAAATGTACCATACACATTTAAAATGTTATGAATAGGGGAGAGGGGTAAGGGGGAGGGGGTTGGGTAAATGGGAATCCCCTATATCTTCTATGTGACTTTTCTAAAACCTAAAGCTTCTTTGATGATAAAGTTAAAAAAAATAAGAAACGGGGAAAATACGAAAGAAATTTTCACTTTACATGAAAGATAACACATCCTAAGTTGATGAAAGAAAAATGATTTTATTTTTATTTTTGTATTTTATTTGTAATTTTTTATTATTATCTTATTTCTCTTTCTATACTTTTTGGTTTTATTTTTGCAGAGGTTTTGGATCACAGAAGGGCCACAACAGTTGCAGGGGAAGATCACTGGTGTGGTATGTCAGTGATGGGGGGATGTTGGGGGAGGGTGCACCTGGAGCATGCCTTTTTAGAATATGAATATGTTCAAGTGGTCATGGGGCATTATCTCAGTGGGTGGAGATCCACATAATAGCCAAAAGAATCTTGAATTTCCATCCTGGGAAGTCCTGCTACATTCTCTAATAGAGTAGCAAGAATCCCATGAGTACATGGACAGTGTCTAGAAAAGGAGGACATACCATATAAATGTCCTACCTTCCTCCCAGTGTGGGACATGAATCCCAGGGCTGGGCCTCCCTGGCACCAAGGGATTATTACCAAGCATCAACTAAGGGTGCATTTAGAAAAAGACCTTGACCAAAAGGGGGAATTATTAAATACAAATGAGTTTTTATGGCTAAAAGATTTTAAAGTGAGTTGTGATGTCATTACAGAGGTTATGCATATGCATAGCTCAGCAGGATCTCATTGACTGCCACAATAAACAGTGCCTCAGTGGGGCTCCTAAGGGTTCTAGAGCATCTAGACACTCACCATAGGCAGGGAAGACAATCTCAGGAATTTACACCCTGTTAGTTGGCCTTACTTTGGAATATATGTTCCCCAGTATAAGAGATTTAGATTCATTTATAATTTCCCTACATAGTGCTCTTCTGCTTCTTTTGTTTGAACCTATAGTGAGCATTATACTCATTAAATATACATCCCAGATACTTAAATCTTTAGTGTGTTAATATGCCGGTTGAGCCCTGAATCTCGGCAGAGCTGCAATGCATACTCTCCAATTCACTGGACTCACCTCGGACAACCAAAAAAAGGATGATGATGGAAAATGCCTATCCCAAAAAAACAGAGTATCTACAACGGAAGAACTTATGTCATGGACATAAAGGCAGTGGTCACAAGAGTTTCTGTGGGGAGGGAAAGGGAAGAATTGGTACAATGTGGGGGTATTTTGGGAACATTGGAATTGTGTTGCATGACATTGCAATGATGGATACAGTCTATTATACATTTTGTCAAAACCTATAAAATTGTGTTGTGCAAGGTGTAAACTGTAATGTAAACTATAGACCATGGTTGGTAGAAATGCTTCAATATGTGTCCATCAATTGTAGCAAATGTACCACACTAATTAAAGATGTTGTTAATGGGGGAAAGTGTAGGAGAGGAAGTGGTGGGGAATCCCCTATATGTTTGATGCAGCATTCATATAATCTAAAGTTTCTTTAAAAGTAAAAAAATTTGAAAAAAAAAAAGTTCACAACATGCCCCAGCATCTTGATAGTAAAAAAAAAACCTTCCTCTGAGCAGTAGTGACCACTGACTTGGCCTCACATGCACTGAACTTTGAATTTTGCTTCCTGCCCAACTAGATGATTTCAACCTGAGAAACTTTCTAAAGTTGTAAGCATTGGTAGCACTGTAGGACCCATGAGAGAAACAAAGTAAAAACTTCTATGTGTAAATGCAGTCTCATCAAAGCCTTCCCTGATTATTACAGAGAGTTTCTCTTAAATGTGAATTAACCATTCATTTGCAAACATGATGTGGAACCACATCTCCAAAAATTAGAATCCAGAAAATAGTACATTTATTTAAAACATTTAAAGAAATAGATGTCATCTATAAGTTTAAAAAAAAATTAAAGGAAAAAGGCCTTTTCCAAAAAGGCTAGGGTGACAGGATGCTTGAACTGGTACTGTTCTAAGCAATGGAGCTGGATAAAATCAATAATTGATAAAAATAATAGAAAAAAAATCAGTGATAAGTAGGTAGGTAAATAGATAGATTGATAGATATGACAGCTAAGATAGATAGATGATAGATAGATAGATAAACAAAACAAAACAAAACAATCACATAAATAGTTGAGGAAACCTACATAGGCAGAAAGAAGTTGTGTCTTGGTGTGGGAAGTAATGGTAGCCCAGTGTTGTGAGAGGGAATCTATTATAATAAGAAACTATTTGGGGAAAGCAATATTAACTTGTTCATTTTTTTCTCTCCTCAAAACTGTCCAGGCATGGATATATCACCCCAGGCCAACCCAGCTCTGTCCCTGAAGTAAGTAGGAATCTTTAGGTTGTAGATAAAATCAGAATACATGAAGAGCTTTGGATGACCACTGCATATTCCCTCTTTCGGATATTCCTTCTTACCTGCTCATTAACTTCAAGGCTAAAAGCTTTTTGCAAGTGTGGCATCCTGGGATGTTCTTTGCAGGCAGATTGCCTCATGGGGAACTTAAAATGGTATGGCATAGGAGGTGAATGGGAAGGTATTAAATTACAATGCCTTGCCTTGAGGAATATTCCTTCAATAATTCACCAAACTGAATTGTGCCTCTTACCCTTGGGTATACATGATTAGCTAAGGGAAGAAATTCTCCGGAAAATAAGAGTTCAACTGGGAAAATAAATTCTAGAGAGAAAAACTTCTTTAACTATTCTTTCTGTAACAGAAATAATTTAAGAAACAGGTGAATAATTTTAAAACTATGGTTAATGAACATCCTCAAAATGGTCAGGGACAGATGGTGGTATATGGAGAAGTATGTTGGTACTGATAGTATGTGACAATGCATTTCCAAATAATATTCTTATTACACTCTAATCGTATCTTATTTGAACAATACTTTTCAAAATATTGCTGTATTGCAGAAAGAAAGAAGATCCTCAAAAACCAAAAAAACAAATTGAAAAAGCAAACTGAGGCACATTTTGTGGAGAAATCTTGTCAGTAAACCAAAAGTAGTACGGAATGGAAGACATGTCTGACAGAGAAATTCTGGCAGAAATGCAGATATTATGCCTACTACTCAGGGCAAAGCAAATTTACATATTCTCAGAATGAAATTATGTCCAGTTAATCTGTTACTCAAAAGACCTAAGGATTCTTAGAATTTTAGGAAAAAATATAATCGCATGTATCCCATTCATTAGGCAAGGAGCCAAACCTTACAGAGCCTGAAGAAAAAGAAATATAGATCTATGTCAATAAGAATTTCAGATATATGAAGCAATGTATTCATATTATGAAATAAATATGGAGAAATATTTACAGAATCTAAAGATGACATGAAA
Source organism: Cabassous unicinctus (assembly GCA_029593785.1). Taxonomy (NCBI): domain Eukaryota; kingdom Metazoa; phylum Chordata; class Mammalia; order Cingulata; family Chlamyphoridae; genus Cabassous; species Cabassous unicinctus. The sequence goes on from JAQZBX010005247.1 coordinate 52,574, forward strand.
AAAATGAAAGATAAAGATTAAGGCATTTGGGAAATATTGAACAAAGGGAAGCAAGATGCTTGTATTAATAGCAGAATAAAATGATCTTAATAAAAATTATCGTGATATAGCCAAGACACAGTAAATAAAGTTTAAATAATTAGAGAAATATAATAATTATGTATCTTTATGCATCCGTATCAATTAATGTAGTAGATCTGTAACTCTTGTCTTTCTTTCAAAGATGCCCTACCAAACATAAGGTTGTTTTATCAGCAGGAGGATAGCCAGGGATTTTTTAGAATAACATGCTTTGCTTATCATAAATTATTTGGAACTTCATAAACTTATGTTGTCTAGTAGCCAGAAAATGAATTTTTGTAATTGATTTATACATATATGTTTACCCAAATGAAAAGCCTAAGAAGCCCTAAACCCAAACCCAGGGAAAATGGTTAAGTGGATAGACAAAGAATGCCAAGCACAGGAAAACTTAGCAAAGCAATACCGTTCCCTGCCTCTTATTAGAAAAATTGTTGAAAACTAAAACCATAAGGCTGGAAATAGAAGGAAATGTATGAAGAAGTAAAGAAATAGCAACTTTCTCAATTTTCCACGGCCATCTGGGTGCACATTTTTATATTCAAACGCAGAGTAACTCACCATTGATCTCCTGAAAATCGGCAAAGGAAGCTAGTGCCGCAGCAAGGTAACCACAGAAACCTAAGATATTTTGTTAAAACACTGGAACAGTTTACTAACAAATATGAGTAGAAGTCTGATAATCCTATGATGCAAACATTCTCTGAAAAAAGAACTAGGTGGCACATTGCCAATTCTGGATACAACTGAATGAAAGGCATCTTTGGGTTAATACTGATTCCCAAGTGGCTAAAAACTTTCGTGAGCCAAATTTTCTGAAATGTATGACAACTGGCTTGCAACGGGTAAAGACGAGGATCTGGCACATTTATCCTAAAAGAGGCATCTGCCTACTCTTTCGTTGACTAAGAAATAGAATACCATTTCTGAATTGTAGGAATGTTATGGTTGCAGCAACCCCAAGAAAGTTGATATTACAATCAGAGAAACATGTCTAATTTAATGCTTTTGACACATACCATGATACGGGATTACTATTTGTAATCCCACATTTGGAGTGGACAGGAAAATATTCAGGAGGTAGTAATGGATCTGCTGGTTCAGACAACAAAACTTAGGGCTAAATTTTGTGGAAGTATTAATATCATTATAGTCTGGAAATAGATAGTGGTGAAAGTATTGTCAACATATTTAATGTCAAAGAATTGTCCACTTAAAATAGTTAAAATGAATTTTATGTTATGTATATTTTACCACAATTAAAAATAAATATATTTAATGAAAGAGATAAAAGAAACATGGAACTACGGAGTAAATGTGTTGAAAAGAGAGGGTGTAACTTTTAGATGACTTTTGAAAATGCAATTAAAATGAGGAAATTGAAGGATTACTACCAGAGATTTGAGAGGGCATTATTGATATTTAGAGTGTGAAAAACTGGCTCCAGCTCCAGCTATGAACCACATAGCTTAAGGGACCCTGTCAAATTAACTCCATAAATATTATCTTGGGAAAATATAAATCCAATCAAGAGGATTATAATTAATATTGGAAAAACATGAACATGGGCTGAACCTACCCATCAATGAAAATCATAGAATTCAAATACTTTGACTAAAGGACCTAGGCATGCTCACCCTCCCATCCTTTCCCCATGCAGAGGATCCAAAGCCTTACGTAATGTTTTGGATAAAATGGCCAATGGGTGGGACATAAATATTTCAAGATTACTAGAAACTGGTGATCAATTTTAAGTGACTCCCATTGTGAATAGAGAGGGCATTATGACAGGCCCAGGATTTGGAGATACCATAGCAAAATAGACCAAGGTCTTTCTTGAACTTCAGATTGGAAACTGTATCTGGAAGAAATAGTCTGTGGTTGTATCACCATTACCTATATATATAATTGATATTGTATATTATGTGCCAACTAGAAACTAAGCTTCTATCATTCACAAATGGACTCTTGACCAAGTACAGCCTTTATGTGGTTTTAATTGAGCATGCAAAATGAAAATCTTTGGAATCATCCTAACACTATGGTGTAGCAAACATTAGTTATTTAGAAATCTGGGAAGTCAACATAAAACCACTGATTTGATTAAGGAAATGGGTGGAACATGAATACTTATCCAAAGAGAACTAACCCAAGAAAGAAGTGCCCAGCTAAGTCTTCCTCATACTTCTGACATACAGAATCATTGAGCAAAATAAAGTAGTTGCAATTTTAATTCACTAATTGTTGGGGTAGTTTGTTACCTAACAGCAGTAACCACAGCAATGAAAACCACTTGATAAAAATATTGATTAAGTTAACTTTCTTGGAATTAAGGATTACTGCTCAAAGTCCAGCATAAAAAAGATACAGATGAGATTTGATTGCTTTTTTTTTTTACTACCATACCCCATTTCCCCACCCCACATGCCTAAAGAATCTCGAGTCTGATTTCTATCTCTGCAAATTTGCTATTTTTTGTCATCTCCTATAAGTTATATCATAAAATATTTGTCCTATGTGCCTTCCCTATTTCATTGATCCTAATGATTTCAAAGCTCTTCCATGGTGCCGCATGTCTCATAATTTTTTTCCTTATGGCTGAAAAATATTCCATTACATATATGTATCCCATTTTTATCCATTCCTTTGTTAATGGACACTGGATTACTCTTACATGTAGGCTATTATGAAAAAAAAAATGCTTCTATAAACAAATATCTTTGATACCCTGTTTTAACTTGCTCTGAGTATATATCCATAAGTGGAATTGCCAAATCATATGGCAATTCTATATTTAGCTTTTGGAGGAAAAGCTATATTGCTTTCAACAGTGGCTACATCATTTTAGATAACCACCAACAATGCATTTGAGTTCTGATATATATACATATTTTCCAACATGATTTCCTTTTATTAAATAATAAATAATAGCCATCCTTGTGGGTGTGAAGTGGTATCATTTGGTTTTGATTTGCTGTTACCTAACGGCTAATGGTGTTGAGCATCTATTCTTGTGCTTATTGGCCATTTACGTATCATCTCTGGAGAAATGTCTATTCAGGTCTTTTGCACATTTTTAATACTGCATTATTTGTCTTTTTGTTGTTGCTTTATAAAAGTTATTTGCATATTCTGGATATTAAACCCTTAACTGATAGATGGTTTGCAACAATTTTCTCCCAATCTGTAGATTTTTAAAATTTTATTGATAATTTCTTTCAAAGCACAAAAATTATTAATTTTGAAAAAATCAAATTTATCTCTTTTTTGTTGTCATATATCAGAATACATTTTCAAATTCCAGGTCAGGAAGATTTGCCCCTCTGTTATCTTCTAAGAATTTTATGTTTTAACTCTTATATATAGGTCCTTCAGCCATTTTGAGTTGATTTTTCTATATGGTGTGAGGTGGTCTAACATCATTTTTGTTTATGAATAACCAGTTTCTCAGCACCCCAATAATAGTGGATAAATTAGAAATCATGTAATAGAGATTTTATATATTGCCTTTAAAATAACAACAACAAATAAATTTAGGGAATATAAAGACAATAATGGGAAATTTTGACAGAGAATTGGAAACTATAAAACATAGTTACTTCACTCAACACGATGTTTTCAAGTTTAATCCATATTGTCACATTATCAGGACTTCATTCCTTTGAATGGCTCAATAATATTCCATTGTGTGTGCATATATATATATATATATATATATACCACATTTTATTTATCCATTCATCGGTTGATAGTCACTTGGGTTGCTTCAATCTTTTGGCAATTTTGAATAGTGCTGCTACCAACATCAGTGTGTAAATGTCTGTTGGAGTCCCTGTTTTCAATTCTTTTGAGTATGTACTAAGTAATGATTTTGTCATGTCATATGGTAGTTCTATACTGAGCTCTCTGAGGAACTACCAAACTGTTTTTCACAGCAGTTACACCATTTTACATGGCCACCAGCATTTAATGAGTGTTCCTATTTTTCCACATTCTACAAATATTGTATGATCTCACTGATTTAAAACAATAAGTATAAGTAAACTTGTAGAGTCAGAATCAAGAGTATAGTTTACCAGGAGACAGGGTGGAAATAGAGAATGGAAATTAAGGCTTAAAATGTACAGAGTTCCTATTTGTAATGATAGAAATATTTTGATAATGCATGGTAGTGATAGCACAACTTTGTGAGCATAATTAACAACACTGAAATATATATCTAAATATCATTAAAAAGGTGTTTTAGTTTGCTAATGCTGCTGGGAGCAAAAATACCTGAAATGGATTAGCTTTTAAAATAGAGATTTATTAGTGTAACAGCTTATACTTCTGAGGTCATGATAATGTCCATATCAAGGCATCATCAGAGATGCTTTCTCATGAAATGTCAGCTCCTGCCACATGGCAAGACAAAATGGTGAGTTTGCCCCACTCTCTGCTTTCTCCTCC
>JAQZBX010005248.1:0-57099 GCA_029593785.1 Cabassous unicinctus
CCAGGGTTCAGGCTTCTGGGGTTCCTCTCTTCCCGGGGCTGCGTTTCTCTCCGGGCTTAGCTCCTGTTTCCTCCACAAGGTCAGCTGTAGGCGATCAGGCGAATGGTTCGCTTCTCTTCTCCTGGGGCCTTCTTTCCAACATCAAAGCTGCTATTCAAAGACTGCTTCTCAAAAGACTGCTCCTTCTGTCCTTTGCCTTACTTTTTACATTCAATTCCCCACCCACCAGGGTGTGGGGCTCAACGCCCTACTAACTAACATGGCCCAGTCAACGCCCTAATCATAATTCAATCATGCCCAGATTAACAGATCAGATTACAGGCATGATCCAATTATATTTTTAAAATTCATAATTACATCAAATTCCCCAACGGTTACAGGAGGGCAAGCTGGTTAAAAAATTTTTAAGCAAATTTCACTGTATGCAGAGATGTATAATGCCTTTATCAGTATCCTTAACAACCCATAGTACTCTTCAAAGCTTTTGAAGGGAAACATTTGTTGGTTTTTTGCTTATTATTCATTTGTTGTTTCTGATGATGTACTGAAACTGACCCTAACATAAAACAGAAGGGTCAGTATTTCTTAGATTACATAAGAATTCAGTGATTGATAAAGTTGACATTAATATTAAGTGATGGAGCAAATGGCTTATAAGTGGTGTTGGGATAACCACTAACTATTTACCTCTACTTTTTAGATATATAGCATACTTTTTTTTAGATTACAAATTTGTGTTTTTGTCACTGCCCTCACCAGTGCCCTTCATCACAAGCAGGACGTTAGCTAGACCTGGATGTTTTCTTCAATCTGTAGTTTTTTTGGACTTTTATTATGAAGCAGTGTCAAATGTTGTTAAATGAGTTTTCTATGTCTGTTCTTATTCTGTGAATACAGTGAAATCTATTGACTGATTTTTCAAAAATGCCAAACCAGCCTTGCATTCCTTGGATAAAACCCAGTTAGTCATAAATATTACCCTTTTTATATTTTACTAGATTCAATTTGCTGTTTTGTTAATGATGTAGTGGTGAATTTTTTTTAACTTCTGCAAGAAAGAAAACACAAGTGACAGGATGACCCATTTCCCTCAGCAATATAAATTCCCTTTCACAGACTTTACTCAATAAACTATTGTGGAAATAAAACAAAACAAAGAAACAAGCAAAACCTCAAATCTCACAAGAACAAATTCTAACATAGAACAACTGTAAAATACACACTAAAAATAAAATGTTTAGTCTACAGATGTAAAGGCCTTGGGTAATTTTAAAAAGACATTTGACCACATTTATTGAAATATCAATCATAATTATTATAGATAGGTTAGAAAGCAGGAGTGGAGGATTACAGTACATTACTTTTTTTTTAGGTGGTATGAAATCTTGTACATGTGAAGCAGGCACTCAACCACTGAGCTACACCCACTCCGCTAGTATATTGCTTTTTAAAACTAAGTGTGAAAATTGTAAATTGGAGATTAGTCAGTTAAATAAACCATATATTCTTCGTGTGTTGTTTTTTGTTTTTTGTTTTTGAAAAGCTCTAATATCAAAAATTTGTTTTACAAATACATTTCCCTTTGGTGTGATTGGATATTTTTTTCCCTGGTGTGACTTCACAGACTAATTTTCTTCTTAACCCCACTCTCCCTGTCCCAGAGTTTCCTTACCTTTTAATGAATAATTAAATTAGAAGATTCTTTGCTCTTATTAAGCATTACCTCCAAAGCCAAAACCATAAAAGAAAAGTCAGCTGTGAGACCAAAACAAAGCAAAATAAAACTAAACAAAAAAACAAAAATAAAATGAACAAACTACCCTGTCACCACTAGCAGCACCACAATAAACAATGTTAAAAGACAAATAATATAATGAGAAAAATATTCACAATATATGACCATAGGTCATTAATGGATGAATATCTTTTGAAAGTCAATTGGATTGTGTAGTATGTATGTTACAACCATAAGTTTTTTTTGAAGTCAATATGAAAAAAGCAAAATCCCAGAAGAAAAATGAACTGATATCTTGAGCAAACAGTTGACTACGAAGAAATACAAATGGTCAAAAAACATATGAGAAAAATGTTTAATTTACTAGTTATTTAAACTGCAAATTAAGACTATATCAGAGTTTTTCACTGTCAGGTTGGGAAACAAATGAAAAAGAATTATATAAATGATAGTGTGATGGTTAGGCTAATGTGTCAACTCGGCCAGGTAATTGTGTCCAGGTGTTTGGTCCAGCAAGCACTGGGCTAATTGTAAAACAAGAGCATTTATGGACTTCGGTCACCAGTGAGTTTACTTCGTGGATGGCTGATTACATCTGCATCAATCAGGGAGATTGCATCAGCAATGGGTGACGCTTTTATCCAATCAGTTGAATGCCTTAAAAGGGGGAATTGATTTCAACATTCAGAGAGAATTTTCCCAGCTCGTCTTTGGACAGCCAACTTCTCCCAGAAACTCATCAGAGCCCCTGGTTTGCAGGCTGCCTGCAGAACCTGGACTTGTGCATCCCCACGGTCGTGTGAGAGACTCTTTTAAAATCTCATATATTGACAGATATCTCCTGTTGATTCAGTTTCCCGAGAGAACCCTGACTAATACAGATAAGAATGTGACTGAATCTTCTTGGAAAGAAAGCTGATAATATAAATGAAGAGCCTTTAAAATGTGCTTAACTCTCACACAGATCCATCCTCATGGAAATCTGTACAGTTGTGGTGGCAAGGAGTGGGAAGAAACTTGGGTGTCCATTGTGAGGGTAATGGATAAGTAAAACATATGCTTACAGGGGAATGTCATGTAGCAAGTATAAGAAATAAAGTATATTTTCATAGAACAACATGAATAAATCCCAAAATTATAATGTTAAATCTAATATGTAAGAAATAATTCAGATGTTTTTAACACAGTGTCATTAATATATATATATTAAAAAACATACAGGGAGTGTATGTGGCTCAAGCAGTTGAGCGCCTGCTTCCCACATGGGAGGTTCCGGGTTCGGTTCCCGGTGTCTCCTAAAAAAAAAATAACAAAGACAAAAAACAAGCAAACAAATGAATAAAAACAACTCAGGGGAGCTGATATGGCTTAGTGGTTGAGTACTGACATCCCACTTATGGGGTCCTGGGTTCATTCTCCAGCCCTGGTACCTCAACAAACAAACAAAAACAAACAAAAAAAGCCCATACAAACATTACCATGAAATTTTCAAAGAGATACTTACCTACATAGATGTATGGAAAGCTATTTGAAAGATGTTTATTAAATATAATAGGATAATATAGTAAATATACTTGGAGGGAGAGAAAATGGGAAAGGAAAATGAGGAATGAAGGGAATAAAAATAACATGAAATAAAGGGGGTCTTGCCTCCTCTACTTAGCCACGAAATGATCAGCTTGGCACATACCTCAGGATAACTGATAGGAATTTGATTATGATTTTTTCTTTTCTTTTTTTTTTTTAACCAGGAGGTCCTGGGGATCGAACCCAGGTCCCTTCATGTGGGAGACAGACGCCCAACCATTTGAGCTACATCTGCCCCCCTTAGCCATGAAATGAGAAACTCAATGCTGGGCAGTTGAAGTGCTTGTCTATGGGATCAACAATTGTAATTCTGCTAGAATTTATCCTAAAACAATAACCAAATAGCCTCTGTTGACTTTTTCCTTTTTGAAAAATAATTTAAAAAACGAGGGAATTATGCAAATGCACAGACTTGTACGTCTCTATATTGAGGGCCAACCTTAAGGAAACTCTATCCCCACTGCTATTCTTAGTCCAGCTCATCTTAATTTCTTATGGATTAGAGCAAAAGCTGCCTGAGCAGTTTTTCAACTCTTTACCACTGGAATCTTTTTAAAACACAAAGCTGATGACATTAGTCTCTGAGTTACTCTTCAATGGCTCCCCTGTCTTCAGGGTATAGAAAATTCCTTTCAGATCGCATCTTTGATACTCCTTAAACTGCCTCCTCCTCACACTCTCGACATTCTAACTCAAGGTTTCTCAATTTTTTTTTTTATTCAGTTCACACACATAATGAAATAAAACTTTTATGAAACAAGATTTACCTTTCTACAGTGATGCTCTCTGGTATTTTCTATTCTATTCTAGTCCATCTCATTTTAAACAAAAATATTGGCCACAACTAACAAAATAGATTTCATAACTAATGGGTTGCAACTAGCACTTTGTAAAGCACCTTAGATCTACTGAAGCTCTTTCTGTTTCTGTAAAGCCCTCGCTCTCCTCTTCCAGGAGCCCTCTAACACACCTGCAGCCTCTCATCTTTTAGAGCTCCGCTGTGGGAAGACTTCCCTGACCATTTCTCATTAGTTTTTCTCCAGTCACAAACTCACACTATGCTGTAATTGTATGTTTACTTACATCCTCCACTGCCCTAACAGATCCTTGAGGCTAGGAATCATCTTCATATCTCCAATGCCTGCACATAGTGGGTACTCAACAAATATTTGGTGAATGAATGATATATATATATAAAGATATTTATTATAGCACTGTACATATATATGTCAATATTTATTCTTCTAATATAATATTGGAAACAGTTTAACATATGAGTATGGAATATTATTGTAATACAATGTAGCCAGTAATTTAGATGACTATTTATTGTATGAAACTATTTTATTGGGCTATTGGGAATATTAAATGAACCAGTGCAGTTTAAGTTTCCTTGGTACATAGCGAGTATTCACTCAATATTCAGCAGCCACTTATGTTATGAATGAATGCAGACAGCAGGCTAAAAGAAAAGTTTGCAGTAAGGAATGCAAGGCAGCTCTAAGAGTCCAGAAAAGGAAAGGGAATGAGCGCGAGTTAACAGTTCTAGAAGGGGCCTTTGAGATTCTAGTTCTACCTTCTCATTTTACAGATGGAAAAATGAAGCCCAGAATGCATGAAGAGGCCATCTTTGGACACATGCTTGGAACCCAAATTCTGATCTCCAGTGTGAGACTCTTTACAATACTATGCAGAAAGCATTCTTGAGAAAATATCTTTCAAAGGATAAAAACTGATTAAAAACAATGCATGAGGGGACTGAGCCGAACCTCCCAGGAAGGCTCTGCAGGAATTTCACCTTCCTTAGGAAACAGTGACTTCCAGGGTTGAGAGCACTGTCTAGTTCAGATTCTCTGAATTCCCCTTTAATATGCCATAGTAACACATTCTTTCTTCAAACGGAATGCAATGCAATTATTTTAATTTAAGCTTTCTTAGTTATAATCACACTTTAGTCCTGTCCCCTTTTTTTTTATTAGAGAAGTTGTGAGTTTACAAAACAACCGTGCATAAAATACAGGACTCCTGTGCACCACTCCACCAACACCTTGCATTGGGGAGGAACATCTGTTACTATTGATGATAGCACTTTAAAAAATAATTGTACTTTTTAAAAAACAGTAGTTACCTTTGTTACAATTGATGAAAGATTATTAAAATAGTTCTATTGATCATCCACTATTTATATTAGGGGTCCTGCCTTTTTGAAGTCACTTTGATCTTATTTCGTATCCTCCATAAAACCCATATTTACTGACTTGTTTGGGGACAGTGTTATTGATGACTCAATTCATCTTTTACAATTTGATCTTTCCTTATTTTAGTCTGAAAGGGTACTTATTCTTAATTTCAGTTGGGATTACTTTACTGATGCCCTATTTATAGCATAAATGCAATGATATAATATTACCAGTGGTTTTTGTTTTTTTTTTTTAGGAGGTACCAGGGATTGAACCCAGGACCTCGTACATGGGAAGCAGGTGCTCAACTACTTGAGCTACATCCGCTTCCACCAGTGTTGTTTTTAAATAGACAAAGCTTGATAAAATGGGGGGCGGATGTGGCTCAAATGGTTGGGCATCCATCTGCCATATGGAGGGACCTGGGTTCTATCCCCAGGACCTCCCAGTAAAATAAAAAATATATATATATACATAGAAGGCGCATGGGCTGCCAGGCTCTGTGTGCCGGTGAGCCGCCAGGCCCCAGGAGCCATGCAGCAAGATGATGACGTATAAGGAGAGAGACAAGACGAGATGCTCCAAAAACCAGGAGCCGAGGTGGTGCAGATGGCTAGAACACCTCTCTCCTATGTCGGAGGTCTTCAGGATCGAATCCTGGTGAAGACTGGAGGAGGAGGATGAGAAGAGATGAAACAGACACAGAGAATTGCCCAGCGAATGGACACAAAACAGAAAATGGGGAAGGGGGTGTTTAAAATGGATCAAGTAAATAAATAAAAATTTAAAAAAAAAAAAAGCTTAATAAATGCCAAAGTTTGTATCATTTTATCAAGTGTTTTTTAAATACTTACAATTTTGAGCCCAAAATGTAATTGGATCCACTAGAATAGAGTGTGAAATATTTGAGTTGGGTTTTTTTCAGTTGATTTTGTTTTTTGGCAAGACCTGAAAGGCTAGTTTTCATAGCTTTTAAAATCCAATCTGCAACTGATAGAGAAGAAATACCTTTCAGAAAGTGTTATAGGAAAGTTTAAAAATCAACTTTCCAAAGCAATCTAAGTTTTGATTATTTTTATATTAAAGATATATAATGGGAACAAATAGCAGTCATATAAAAGGCATAAAGTTAAATACAATAATAATTTCATTTAAGCAGGTCATATATAGTGCAGACTCTCTCTGAGGACACCTACTCTTGCGACTCATAATCCAGGACTTGCATATTTTAGTATCTTAGACTTTTTCCCTCCCTCTCCTTGCTGTCATCTCACCTCCTTCGTCTCAGTTCCTTCTCCAACTTCATTTCTTTACTCTTTGCACTTTTTTTTCTTATTTCTTTGGCTTCCCTCTGGACTTTCAAGTTTCCTTCCCACTTTCCATTTGTTTCCTCTCCATCTTCACTGGCTGGGCCCCTCTCTTACCTTGGTTTCTCTTGGCAGAAACCCAACCCCTAATGCAACTCCAGCCCAGCCCTGGGCTCCTATCTCTCAGGCTCCTGAGTCCCACCTCCCAGCAATCAGCTTCCATCACTTGAACATGACAAATGGCTGCTTTTCTTAATCAGAGGGATTTTTGGCAAAGTAGGAGGAATCATTTTGGCAGAGAACTTTTTCATTATTCCCGTTATTCAAACCTCTCTCCTTGAGTAAAGTTAGTCTTTGAAGGAAGCAGAGGTTTTTTGTATCCTGTCCTCCCTCTTGTACCTGGGGAGGGATTGTTCAGTGCTCCATTTCCTTTTTCTCCTTTTTCTCCCTTAGGTTCTTGTCCAGAGGTTGAGAATGGGCTGTCCAGTGTGATCCACTTCTCTTTGAAAGGAGGCTACTCTGACTGCATTCATTCAATCACTTAGCAAAAATTTATTGAGTGTCCAATATGAACTGCACATCAAGTGTTAGGGATCGCAAAGGATGACAGGACAGTCCTTTGAGCATTTCTCAGGCTCTTTCTGCATAACACAGAGAGAGAAAGGAATTGCCTCACCCTCAGTTCAATGTCATTAGCTTGATGAAAGGCTGGCACCTTCCAAATAGAAATGGTAGAAACACCATCTCTCTAGCTGCACTCAGCCAAGAGAAGGAGCAATCTTGACTTCACTTGGGAATGGATCTAAAGGTCTTAGAGGAAACTCAAAACAGCTTCCAGTATCATTTAGTTCCCTCCCTTTCTCCTGACTTTTAGCTGACCATCCGAATTGCTAGGATTGGCTTTTTAAAAGTAATACTGATTACCATTCTTTACATGATCTGATTATGCATTTATATCTAGCTAGTATTCAGTAGGATTATTATGCAGATCATTAAATATGTGCCAGACTAACATTGTTTATAAGTTTTATTTGATTACATCTCTCAACTATACTCTCCTCTTAAGAGTTTCTGCTTGTGAAGTATGTTCACATACTCAAATTTGAACAGTTAGAGAAGATATGGGTGTATAGTGAATTAGATTAAATCAATTTCAGGAATCGTAATCACATAATATTATAGTTTATATATTCTTGGTTTGTTTCCCTGAAGAGAAACTTTTCCATACCTTATGTCAAAAGAGTGAATATATACATTATACCTTCTAGGTGCAATTTACTTGTGTGGGCATTTAATAGACTATATAGTTTCAGAGATAAAGAATCACCATATGATTTGAGTATATATAATTATACAATGTACATATATATGTAGAAGTTAGGAGTGTGAAATTCAAAATTCAGTTGTTTTCACAACTGTATAGGTTCTAAATTTTCCTGCATCTAGGGTATTTAATCCTCAAAGGTAGTTTTTAATATTTGAATATATAAGTGCTCCATTTTCTTTATGGTGGTGGAAGAAGTTAAATTACATAATTATTCATTAGAAAATATAACACATTTTTTAGATATTAGAAAGTGATTTTCCTATTCCTATTATTAAGGTTTTTCATCTGTTTATTATTTAATAAAATGTGGGGAGAAAATGAGTTGGGGTTTTAGTCTCTGCTGAAGACCTTTTGTGCTTCTTGTGACATGTAGCATAATTGAGTAAATGTTTTGGAATCTTTATGGTATGGTGGCTGTAAAGCTCCTGGAATCATAGCCACTGAACCAACATACAAAAGTGGCTCATTAAATATTTCTTGAATAAATGAGTCTATATAATGGCTATAGAACTGGTTAGTTTACTTAAGTTGCTTATCAAAACATTTTAGTCAGTGTCATTGATTTTGCTATTGCCTTATTTAGATATAATCTATAAAGAGGAAAGTCATAATGAGGGAAGGGATAGGGAGGGTCCCATTGTTGTGATGAAGTAGCTAAAGATTGTAGAAAATATTTCATTGAGTTGGAGTGTATACAGAAGGAAGATAAAAACTTTCAGGACTATGAAAGAAATAGTTTCTAAATTTCAAAATCCCTGCATAGTAATTGGGGGTGTTGGAGGTGGAAACTCTGAAGATGATAATTTTTAAACAAAAACAAACCAGTCCTTTAATTATAGCATAATTATCCTGATTTCAAACTGTGAACTCACTTTTGCTTTGGTCTTTTAAATAAATTATGCATGTTTTCCGTATGGGGCCCCACACCAAAACTCCTTTTTAATCTGGGAAAACATTTCCAAAATCCCAGTTAGTATCCAAGCTCTGTGATATTAATTTGACTTTGGATTCCTTCATAAACTTTCCATGTTTAGAAATCTTTTTGAACTGTCCCTTGGGATACACATGTTTGTATTACACATATTCTATGTCTTTTAATAGTAACATTTAGGAATTCAGTAGGAAAAAAATAATGCCCTTGTATATTTGTTCTCTTTTGCAAACATAAGAACATGAATATTCTTTGGCTTACCCTCCCACTAAAAAGCCATCGATTGTAAGCCCAACCATCCAATTCCAAAGAAACTTTCAACTTAAATATTATATGCTGTTTTATTCTGCTGCACATTTAACAAAGAATTACGGCATAATGCATCTTTAATTAACTGAAATATTAATGGCAAAAGGCTTTTAAGAGAAAATTTTAAAAGCATTATTCATCATAAGCGTGGTTTCAATAGAATTTATAAAGCTGGGTAGAGAACCAGAAGTGGAGAACCACAACTTTTAAAAAATTTATTTAAAATGGCTAACTTGACGACATTTCATAGATAATAGCAAAAAATGTGGGGAGTAGTTTTGGGTGCTATGCACTAATTCACAAAAGCTGAAATGTTCTACTTTTTGCAAGTTTTTATGAAACTGCTTATATCAAACATGTAGAGTCTGAAGGGAGGTTGTGTTTAGCCAAACAGACTCTTTAATGACTCCACCAAAATAAGTTCCTTTCTTAATAGCCACTCAAGCATCCTGAAACTTCAGTTAATGAGATGTTGAAAAGTAACAGGGGGAAGCGGGTGTGGCTCAGTGGATAGAGCCCCCGTTTACCATATGGGAGGCCCGGGTTCGCCTCCTGAGGCCTCCTTGTGAGGGCACGCCAGCCTGAGCAGTGCGGTGGGCTGATGCAACAACCTCACGGCAGGAAGCGGGTGTCCCGTTTACCATATGAGAGGCCCCGGGTTCACTTCCCGGTGCCTCCTTGTGAGGGCAGGCCGGCTCCCGTGGCGCCGTGGGCTGATGCGGCAAGACCTCACAGCAAGGGGGAGATAAGCAGACACAGAGAAGACACACAGCGAATGGACACGGCAGCACAAGCAGCAAGGCGGGGATAAATAAAATAAAATAAATAAATCTTTAAAAAAAAAAAAAAGTAACAGGATCTGAGCCACAGCATTGGACATTCCAGTACCTCCTTGCATTTTAACTCTACTGTCTATACTACACAAAGACAAGTCAAGGTTTTATAAAATTCCTTGATAACATTTCAACCCTGACTATGGACTAATTTTCATGGCTTTGAAAATTTTAAAGTTAATTCAGATAGGATTGTATTCAGCTGCATGTAATAAAAATCCAACAGCAGTGGCTTAAGCAATAAAGTTTTAGCTTTCTCAAATAAGTCCAGAAGGAAGCAGTAGCGTCATTAAAGAAATTATCAAGGACTAAGGATTCCTTCTAGTTTCCTTCTCCATTATCCATGGTGCTTGTTTTTCACAATAGCAAGATGGCTGCTCCACCTCTGGGCAACCTATCTGTGTTTTAAGCTGGAAGGAGGAAGTACATAGGACCAATGTGCCCGCCAGCTGAATCAGTCTTATTTTTTTTCTTTTTCTTTCTTTAATTAGGAGGTACCAGGGATTGAACCTAGGACCTAGTACACGGGAGGCAGGCGCTCAAACCACTGATCTACACACGCTCCCCAGTCTGTGTCTTTTTAACAAGGGAAAAATAGCTTTCAAGAATCCTTGTCAGTAGACTTATGTTTATATCTCATCGGCCAGAACTATCTCACATGGCCACCTCTAGTTGCAAGGGAGCCTGGGAAATCGAATTCTGTTTTACCTGGGCATTTTGCTTCCCCCAGTAAAACCAGGTCTCCACTGGTAAGGGAGAAGGAAGGAAAAAGGATATTGCTGACCAAATAAATTATCCAAACTCTTGTTTACTTCATGTAGCATAGATACAACATCAATTATACGCTCCAATAACCAGAGGATCTAAAATCATTTTATCTCACAGCAACAACGTTTATCTGAAAGATCCTCCATTCTTCCTCACTGGCCTAGCCAGACCCTCAGGGGCTTCTCTGGTGGTTCCCATGGAGTTTGTAGCAAAGGCAGGGGGCAGAAAAAGTTGGTCAGAAGGATGGTTTTGGCACAGTTGACCTACTCATTCTTTTCACCGATATGATCTGAGTTCCATCTCATTTTGGCACAAAGAACTGAACGCTACTGGCCACATACTCCTAATTTCTGGCCTATATATGTTTTTATATTAAATCAGAAACCCCCTCTTCATCTTAGTATTTCTACATTAGGTAAACCCACAAAATTTATGTGATAATGAATAGTCTAGATTAGGAGTTTGCAAATTACATCTTATAGTCAAAACTGGCCAGCCATGTTCCTTTTTTGTAAATAAAGTTTTCTTGGCACACAACCACACCCATTCCTTTATATATTGCCAATGGCTGCTTCCATGCTGCAAGGGCAGAGCTGAGTAGTTTCAATAGAGACCAGACAACCTGCAAAGCCTCAAATATTTTCTATCTGGTCCTTTATGGAAAAAAGTTTGCAGATCCCTGACCTAGATAGTCAGTATATTAAAATGAGCACATATTTGCATTGTATGAGGATCACTTCTACCTAAATATGCAACAAATACTTTCTCCTATTGTATCCCTGAGCCACTGCTCATCAGCAGAATCAAGGAACCCTGCTGCAGAAACCACTGGAGTGGGTAACCCTAATAGGAAGTGAAGCACAGGGGTTAATTAGTTAGGTGGCTTTGAACTGGTGAAGTGACACAAAAGTTGGGTCTACCTGTATCAACCACTGAGATATTTTTATTAGTCCTCATTTGTAGATCAATGTCTTAACTCAGAGTTGAGGCATTTTCAAGAAAGAAAGAACCAATTTTCTTGAGAATAAGATCAAGACAAAATTCCTCCAAAGAAAAATAATTTAGCTCTTCCCTGCAATTCCAAGCACAGGTAAATATTCCCTCCATTTGGGCTCCCAGAATTCTTGGTGGATAGTACTATAACTATATGTGTAAACATCCATCTCTCCCATTGTATTAGTCAGCCAAAGGGGTGCTAATGTGAAATACCAAAAATGGGTTGGTCTTTATAAAGGGTATTTATTTGGGGTAGAAGTCCACAGTTACCAGGCCATAAAGCATAAGTTTCTTCCCTCACCAAAGTCCATTGTCACGTGTTGGAGCAAGACAGCTGCCAACATTTGCCCAGGGTTCAGGCTTCTTGAGTTTCTCTCTTCCCGGGGCTGCATTTCTCTCCGGGCTTAGCTCCTGTTTCCTCCACAAGGTCAGCTGTAGGCGATCAGGCGAATGGCTCGCTTCTCTTCTCCTGGGGCCTTCTTTCCAACATCAAAGCTGCTTCTCAAAGACTGCTTCTACTCTGTTCTCTGCCTTGCCTTTTATATTCGATTCCCCACCCACCAAGGGGTGGGGTTCAATGCCCTAATCATAACCTAATCATGCCCAGATTAACAGATCAGTTTACAAGCATGTTCCAATTATATTTTTGGAATTCATAATTACATCAAATTGGCCAACAGTTACACCCATGAATTCACTAAGGAAGGAAATGCCTTATTTAGCTTTTAATCTCCATTGCCCATCATGGTGCATGGATCTTAGTAAGTGCTCAAAACATGATTTTTAGCAGAAGAATTAACTTTGGTTCTACAATCTTATCTCAGTGGTTTATGGCTGGTGTAAGAAGACTATCAATGATATCAGCTAAAATTGTAAATACTTTATACACTAGGGAAGGAAACATGCATTGTTGCATCCATTTCTTAGATCAAATCCATGATTTGGGTACTATTTTTATCTCCATTTTATAGATGAGGAAATTGAGTACCTAGACCAAAGTGCAAGGGGGTAAAGGTGTTTCCAGGTTCAAGCTTCCTGACTCCAGAGCCTGTCACCCATCCCCTATGACAAGACTCTGCTCCTTCCCTCATCACGTAAAGGAGTGCAGCCAGGCTTAACCTCCAGTCTAGGTCTCCACATCTTCTGTCCCCGGGACAGGGGCCTGCAGTGGGGATTATCGCGGGAGCCTTTGGCTTCAGGAGAAGATGCTCCTTTATTTCTCTTTGCCCCTAAGAGCTTCTATGATAATAGGCTAATAACCCCTCCCAATGAATTGTCTCTGTTTCTCCCTTTTCAAAAAAATAATAGCCAGTTGGGGAGTTGATTTCATCCTTGCCAAATAAATGTACAAAGAAGCCAAGTGAAGATTTGTCTATCCAAGCTGGAAAACTGGAAACCAATAGTCACTCAGTGGGGCCTAGACAGGGGTGGGTGACTCTTTCCTTTGGTAACTTCAGTGTCACAGTGCAGGAAGAGGAAACGAGAGAGGACTGAAATCCCGCCAGCCCACCCCTAAGTGCATTGAACCACCAGAACAGATGGGCCAAGGATACCCAAAACTCTGCTTTCGAAGACTGCTAGCTCAGACTTTCAGCATGTAAATGGCACAGGCAGTGTCTGCTGGACGTGTGCTGTCAGGAGAGTAGTGAAGTTAACCTTTCCAATCGCACCATGGGAAGCAAATGGCATCTGGCCCCAGCGCAGTCAGAGGCAAGCCCACATGGCCCAGATTCCAAATGGGCGACAGACATGTGAAAACAGCTCTTCTTAGAGCAAATTTCAACGGCACTCAGCTTCTTAAAAAATTTTACTCCACATATCTTTAGGTTGATATACTCCCCAATTACTTTTTCTCCTTCTGCCAAGCACAACAAATCTTAAACCAGCCAAGACTGAAAAAGAAATTCAAGACAAGAGGGCACAGTAATTGCTATTCGGGTAGCCTAAAAACAAAAACTTGGAGACCAAGAGTTTTTACATTTATATATAAATAAAATTTACTTCTTGGCTGAATGGGTTTCTCCTCTGTTGTCACACTGTGATTCAAATATTGGACATTTACACTATAAAACCATGTGGCAAATCGCCAACTTCAATGTGCCTGGTCCAGTCAAATAAGATAGAACAGACACCACACAAATAGCCCAAATAATTCATATTCCAGATGGCCCTAAAGCCTGAGGAGTTCAGAAGGTCTTATCAGATCAGCATCTTTTGAACAAACATTGCATTGAGTCCTCCTTCCAAAACCTTATTAGGGCTCTCTCTGCCTAGAGGAGCTCGCACCAAATCTTGGATAGTATTTCTGTCCTTCTTTCCCATTTCTCAGTAAGCTCTGTTGACTTTGCCCCATTTCCCAAAGAAATTCTTTTTTCTGGCCTAAAAGAAAAAAACCTTATTAGAGGGAAAGATGGTGACAGATTAATAGGCAGAGATGAATGCTCTCACAAAAACAAGGGAGAAAGAGCTAAAAGCTGTCCAAGGGACCTGCTTTGGGGGTCAGCAGACCAGGACAGAGCTACACAACTCCCAGGAGGGTGAGGGACAGAGAGGCGAAGAAGCAGAAATGACAAACATGAGTTACCAAGCCCCTGTGGTGGCTGGGAAGGGCTCCTATCCCCAATCCCAAAGATATTAAGCTGAGGTAAAACATCTGGCTCACTGTAGCGGACTGAGAGGTGAACAGACATCTTCCTCCCTGTCAGCTGTTTCAAAGGAAAAGGGAGGGGAGGTCGGGTGCTTTTCTTCAGTGAATTAGGCCAGCAGAGTCTGCTTCGAATCTGCAATCTGGAGATTCAAAACAGGAACACAGGAAAGCCAAGACTGAAACACCTCCATGTAAAGATGCGCTGACTAACACCATTTGCTGGCTGGTCTGGAAATTGCAAGGACAAAAACTTCACATCTCTGTATCCAACTCCTGGGAGAAAATCTGCACCCCATTACTGTGTCCCTGGCCCGATTTTGAAAACTTAGGATGGGCAGTTTTAAAGACTGAGAATAAGTTGAACCAAATATCAAAGAAGAGCTGTGGGGAAAAGAAATAATAGGCAAGAGAGAGAAATTAGCCATCAGAGTAATTTCACGAACATATTCAGATGCTTAGACATAGCAAAAAATTATAGGCCATACTAGGAAACAGGAAGAGATGGCCCAGCCAAAACAACAAACCAAATATCCTGAAGAGATACAGGATTTAATACAATTAATCAGTGATAGTCACACAGCTCTCTTAAAATGCTTTGAAGAATTTAAAGAAAATATGACTAGAGAAATAAACAATATTAAGAAGACACTGGGAGGGCATAAAGAACAATTTTAGTGTGAATATTCTCGCTGTCCTGATTTTGTGATAATCAGGGTAGGCTAAACATTCGCTATATTAGAAACCATGCATGTGTCCCAGACATAGTTTTTCTCCCTAGGTCTGGTTTTTAGAATGCTGGTGATAAACTAAACCTGATTTATTATATTATCATCCTGTATGGGAAAAGACTATAACTTTGAGTATCTTTGGTCAATCTTAAGAGATATAGCAGGGGGACAGATGTGGCTCGGGTGGTTGGGCATCTGTCTCCCATATGGAGGGAACTGGGTTCGATCCCTGGGACCTCCCGGTAAAAATTTAAAAAAAGAAAAAGATAGAAGGTGCATGGGCCACTAGGCCCTGCGTGCAGGTGCGCCGCCAGACCCTGTGTGCAGGTGAGCCGTCAAGGCCCCGAGAGCCACACAGCAAGATGATGATGTAACAGGAGAGTGACACAAGGGAGAGCCAAGATGAGATGCACCAAAAAAACAGGTACTAAGGTGGCGCAGGCAGTAGGATGCCTCTCTCCCACATCAGAGTTTCCAAGGATCGAATCCCAGTGAAGACCGGAGAAGAGGGATGAGAAAAGAGGGCAGGAATAGATCTATCCCAAGACACCTACTATTCAGAATGACAAAAGGACACAGAGAGTTGCCCAGACAATGGACACAGAAACAGCAAAAATGGGGGGGAGGCGTGTAAAAATGGATAAAAGTAAATAAATTAATAAATAAATTCTTAAAAAATGTATAGGGGAGGAAGATATGGACTATAGTTAGTAGTGATACTTTGACGATGCTCTTTTGTGATTTGTTAGCAAATGTTTCACAACAATGTAGGGTATTTGTGAGTGTGTGTGGGGGGTGATGTGTGGGAGCCCTGAATGATGTTATGCATGTTTGTTTTGTAAGTTCATGATGTTTACTGAACACTTATGGTTTATATATGTTCATGTATGATGATATACTTCAATAAATTGTTTTTTTTTAAAAAGAACAATTTTAAAGCCTGCAAAGAAAGTCCTTATGGGAATGAAAGACACGATGGATGAGATTAAAAATACATTAGAGGCACATGAAAGCAGATTTGAATTCCCTGAAGACAAAATTAGTGATTTCCAAGACAGAACATCTGAACTGGAAAAGACAGGAGAGCAGAAAGAGAAGAGAATAGAAAATATGGAACAGAGTCTCAGGGAATTGAATGACAATGTGAAATGCACAAACATTCACATTATTGGTGTCCCAGAAGGAGAAGAGAATGGAAAAGGGGCAGAAAGAATATTTGAGGAAATAATGACTGAAACCTTCCCAACCCTTATGAAGGACATAAATATCAATATCCAAGAAGGACAACACACCCCAAACAAAATAAATCTGAATAGATCCATCCCAAGACACCTACTATTCAGAATGACAAATATCAGAGATAAAGAGAGGATTCTGAAAGCAGCCAGAGAAAAGCCAAGCATCACATACAAGGGAAACTCGATAAGATTGAGTGCTGATCTCTCATCAGAAACCATGGAGGAGAGAAGAAAGTGGTATGATGTATTTAAGGCACTGAATGAAAAAAACTGCCAGTCAAGAATTCTGTATCTGGCAAACCCGCCCTTCAAAAATGAGGGTGAGTTCAAAGTCTTCACAGACAAATAAAAACTGATAGAATATGTTACCAAAAGACCAGATTTGCAAGAGATACCAAAGAGGGTGCTGCAGCTGAAAGGAAAAAACAAGGGCAAGAGATTTGGAGAAGAGTTTAGAAATGAAGATTATTAGGAAGAGTAAACTAAAGAATAAAAAGACAGACAATAGAACAATATGACAACAGAGAGCCAAAGGGCAAAATGGATGAAGTAAGTAATGCCTTTACAGTAGTAAATACTGAATGTTAATGGATTGAACTTCCCAATCAAAAGACATAGACCTATAGAATGGATAAAAGAATATGAGCCATCTATATGCTGTCTACAAGAGACCCACCTCAGACATAAGGACACAACCAGGTTTAAAGTAAATGGTTGGAAAAAGGTATTCCACGCAAATAGGAATCAAAAAAGAGCTGGAGTAGACCAGATAAAAGTAAAATAACAGCAGTATAGTAGATGAACAATTATTACTCAGTGCAACTGGCAAATTGTTCCTGTGATCAGTATTCTGTAACTTTTTTCATACAAAATAAACACTTGCAAGAAGTGGACGTGGCTCAAGTGATTGAGCTCCCGCCTACACATGGGAGGTCCTGGGTTTGGTTCCCAGTGCCTCCTAAAGAAGACAAACAAGACATTGAGCTTATGTAACTGGCAGGTGCGGCGAGCTGACACAACAAGATGATGCAACAAGAGACACAAGGAGGAAAACATGATGAGAGACACAACAAAGCAGGAAGTGGAGATGGCTCAAGAGATTAGGCACCTCCCTCCCTCATCGCAGATCCTGGGTTTGGGTCCAGGTACCTCCTATAAAAACAAGGAAGACGAACAGACCCAGCAAGTGCAAACAACGAGGGGGTGGGGAAAAATAAATAAATCTTAAAAAAAAAATAAAATAAACACTTGCTTTTAATTGAGGAGGGCTAGAAAAGAGTTATATTTTTGGATACTTCATTTTTCTTTAACCCTTTCTTATTCATACTCTTTAATTAAAATAATCTATCTGGATCAATAATGATTTAGCATGACCACTGTTGAACAAGATTTTGGGTTTTTCTACCTCATAAAATTATGAGTTGGCAAATTGTTATCTGCTGTAATTCATTCCAATAAGATGCAAAGAATTCCCAAATAGGAATTTGATTATCTAGAAAGAATTGTGGCCTAAACGGAAATTAAATCACTAAACCAATAATTTATTTCATTCTTAGAGATCAGGATGTCCAATAGTTAGAGCTGTAATATAAAAATTAGAATTATGTTATAATTAATTTCTATTATATTTTAATTATTATTTACATTTATAAATGCTTGTTGCTATGCTATTTTTTTATAATTGATTATATTAAATCTAACCTGGCCTTGCACTCTCTTTTAAAATTTGTAATTTCTTTCTATCTATTTTTCTATTTATTTTACAATTTTATAATAAAGGACTTTTTTACAGCTAAATAAAAAGGCACTGATTATACGCTTTGGATGGATCATATGATATATGAATATATCACAATAAAATGGCTTAATAAACAAATAAATAATTGTGTAAGAATAGCCAGAAATGGCAGCCATGTACAGCAGGGGAAATAGGGAGATTGAGAGATGAGGAATTTTCTTGTTTGTCTGGTTTTTGTTTATTATTATTATTATTGAAATAATGAAAATGCTTTAATAATGATTGAAGTGATGAATGCACAACTATGTGATTATACTAAATGCCATTGATTGTACATGTTGGATAAATTGTATGCTTTATTAATATGTATCAATAAAACTGATTTGTTTTATTAAAAATAAATCCTTATTGGGGGAGCAGATGTAGCTCAAGTGGTTGAGCGCCTGCTTCCCATGTACGAGGTCCTGGGTTCTATCTCCAGTATCTTCTAAAAACAAAACAAACAAACAAACGAAAAGAAACAACTTTCAAGGGGGTGTGGATGTAGCTCAGTGGTTGAATGCCTGCTTCCCAAGTTCGGGGTCCTGGGTTCAATCCCCAGTACCTCCTAAAAACAAACAAACAAACAAAAACCGTTTTTAAGACTTTCTTCAGTGTTTGTGCCCCTGAGAATTATCAGTTCCTTCTTCCCAGAGCTGTGGGTTTGTAAGCCCCACAGTTAGTGGTGGCTGACTTTTGGTCATATTCCAGAAATTCGAGGTTGTTGCAACACTACTCTTACTGACTCTTGCAGTGTCCATGGGGGTGTTCTCAGTCTAAGACCATGCCCTCTCTGGGCCAAACACCTCATTTCTTAATATTTTTGACTTACACTTCTAATTGATGTGTATCTTTCAGAATGGCATAATTTCATCAAGGACAATTAGGCATTACAGTGGCCATTTTGGGGAACTTTTGATATAGGCAAAAAGAAAAGAAATCCTTACTATCCATTGGTCTTTATTTTTTAATTGGGATAAGAAAGTTTCCAAATGAAATTTGGATTCTAAAATTGTCTCCCTAAAAGGCTTCCCAATTACCAGAATTGTAAAGGAAAAGTTTATTAAAGAATTCAGACTTATACTGGGCAAGTACTTTCCAGGCATCCTTGAATTCTACCCAAAGAAGATAACTAGAAGCCTCTGAGGGACACTGATACCTAATGGAGAATCCTACGCACCTCCATTCTAATACTACATAGTTTAGTGTACTGAATTAGTAAGAAATATTCATCTTTATCACGAAAAGGTATGGGCAGCTTTTCTTTACCAGCCATCTAATAAACTTCTACATGACATGAGACTAGGTGATTGAAGACTTTGGAAACATCATCAGATAAAGATTTCACTTAAACATCAGGAACTGTAATCATCCAACACAGCAGCAAAATGCCAATGACATGTTTCCCCATTAAACCAACACCACCCATTCTCAACACTAAAAATTCTAAAAGCTACACTTAATGGAAACATTAAGCTGAAGGTCTCTAGAGAACCTCCTGAAGCAGATGGTCCACGGGAATTGATAGCTAGTTCAAGAATTTTGGAACAAGAAAATAACGGCATAGACATATTTGGTTCAAGACCATTTTCCCCCCACAAAACCTGAGGCCAGAAGGCATTAATCATGTACTTCTATATGCATTTTTGTCTTTATGCTCTAAGCCATCTTATTTTCCCTTTGCTGGTTCTAGGTTCTGAATTGTTAGTACACATCCCTGTCCTGCATTCTTCAGATACTGGCAAAGTTAACCAACCCAAATCCAAATTAAAAGGAAAAACACTTGGTCATCTGAGGAAGATCCAAATAGATGTGGAATATCTAGAACATGTTTTAACTACTAATAGTAATCCCTGGGTAGTGTTTGTCCCGTTATAGTTACCAAATGCATACTCTCCAGATTCTTTTTTTTTATTATTATTTTTTTTATTTTAAAGAAACTTTAATTATCCAGATTCTTATATGCTGTTACACAAGATGATTCAACAAATAACCATGCAACAAAAATAACTAGAAGGTTTAATGCTTATAGTTAACAAAACAACTACCATTTCAAATGGGAAACACCAACAAACCTCTTTAATAGATACAGGCACCATACATTCAACAGAGGTGCAAAACTGAATTGATCATATTCCCAAAAGAAAATGATCTATCACCGAAGAAGTGCAAAATGGCCCTACCGGTAGTTAGGCTGTGGTGGAGCGGCTGGAGGTACTGAAAAACAGATAAGCTACACCAAATGAAACCACGCTGTGCATCGTAGACTACCTAGGCTCAACCCTTTTTAACACTACTCCTGCAGACCCCTATGTTCTGAGATAAGACCACAGAAAAACTGATTTAACAATAACTCTATGTGGACTAATGTGGTTAAAGACTAACATGTTTACAGTTCCAGCAACTTGCCTGGTCAAGACCATCCTTTGTTTAATTCAACACCCCAAATGATGTAAGTTCTCTTCTTTAACTTCCTGTTCTTGGCATGCCCCACAGTTCCCCTGGAGTACCTTCTCCCTAACTGCACCAAGCTAAGCAGACTTTGGCTTCAGCTGTGTTCCTGGTGGTCTTTGCTTGGTAGGCTTTAAAAACCTTATGAATTTGGCATTATTACTATTCCTCCTTTTCTGGAGAAGAATTTTATCTTACAGCAGTGCTGTCCAATAGAACTTTCTGTGATGATGGAAATCATCTATAATCTGCTCTGTCCGGTACAGTACAGTGGTACGTGCGGCCACTGAGTACCTGAACTATGGCTAGTATGACTGAGGAACTGAATATTTTATTATTTAAGGCATTTATGGGCATTTATTACAAGAAAGAACTTCAGCAACCGGTTTTTCCTTTAAATCATACAACTTACATTTGTGCAAAACTACACATTTTTCAAAGTAGGAGATCCATTGGCATCATGATCTTTCCTTACTCCTTTCTAACTCTGCTCTTCCCCTTCCCTGCTCTAAAGATGCCCAAGAGAAAGGATATAATGAGGAGAAAGATAATGACAACTCTAAAAAAAGATAAAATTATGGAGCCCTAAGAAAGCAAAACCTTCATCCCCAGAACATGAGTGAACTTGAGCATGTTTTGCTGGGATTTAAATTTAATTACTCATATTCTGCAGAGTTTTTGAGGGGAACAGAATTCTGGCCACTTAATAAACAGCCAATTTAAGGATTCCCTTGTTGAGGAAAACCTAGAACAAGGACAAGGGATGTGTCTTACATTTGGTAAACTGTCCTTTGCAATTAGAGCAATTTTCTCTAATAGATAAATTCCTCTGTGGAGGGCTGGATCACAGTATTGTGACTGATGAATGGATAGAGGAGACC
This sequence comes from Cabassous unicinctus, assembly GCA_029593785.1. Classification (NCBI taxonomy): domain Eukaryota; kingdom Metazoa; phylum Chordata; class Mammalia; order Cingulata; family Chlamyphoridae; genus Cabassous; species Cabassous unicinctus. The sequence continues at coordinate 21,696 of JAQZBX010005248.1, forward strand.
TGGGAGGCTTCCTAGAGATCATCTAGTGAGGCCAATCTCTGAAGGCCTGACACTTAATGTTTGCTACTCAGTACAAAACATAAAAAGATTGGCATTTCTTTATTGTGCTACTCTGGTGAAGTTTTTCCTTTTTTTCTTTCTACATACCCATATTTAAAATATGTAAATTTACATTTTACTATGTTTAAAGTCCTATGAGCTCTCTCTTTGGAAGCTGCATTAATGGTTCTAAGTTTGACTATGGCTTTTTTTTCTTTCTTTCTTTTTTTTTGTGGCATAGGGTTTATTGAGCTGTGCCTTAGTACAGGCACTGGGGCTTGTTCATGGTGCTCTTGAAATATAAATTCTGGACATTCTGCCAATTCTTCTTGAGCAGTGACACCAGAAAGTTGACAGCTAGGTGGATGTTGTACACAAGCTCATCGTCTGTCATCTTCATGTGGCCAACAGCCACAGCTCGACACAACACCTTCTTCATCTGGAACCTGACTGTGGACTTCCACTTCATCAACTTTGGCCACCATGTTCTCATTGTGGGTCAGCAGAGAAGGGAACTTGCCAGCCTTATTCAGGCCTTGGCTAAGGATTTGTGGAATCTGCTTGATGAGGGACTCAGAGGCCAAAAAGGCATCATACTTCTTGGCCAGTTTTATCACCAGCTTTTTATCCTTGTTGAGTTACTTTAGAGCTTCGATATCCATATGGGGGATATCCACCTCCTTGGCCTCATCGCAATGCTGCTGGTCCCCCAGGACACACACAAAGAACTTGGGGCAGGGAGTATACTTAAGCCTGATGGTGCCTGAGAAATGTTTGTCTTTCTGAGGATCATAGTTCTTCAAGCTGATCTGCAGCTCCACTGGACTATGACTTTTAAGGATCATAAGTAAGAAATCAGTACCTAATTTGGGTTTCTCTCAGCTGCTGTGATGGCTCTTGATTTGCTTCCTTGTCCTGGGCTCTCTCCCTCCATGTCATCTTCCACTCTGTTATCGGCATTCTGAAGGATGGATTTAATTGCATCACTGTCTTAATAATATTCATTGTCTCCCTATGGGCCTGTAGGACGAAACCCAAATTCTTTAGGAGGTATACAAGGGCCTTCTTCCATGTTGGCTCTGACTTCCCTTTCATTCTCAGCACCTCCACTTTTCTCCAGGAAGTCTTCTACTCTGTATGTCCCTTGAGAACTAGGATCATAGCTTCTTTGTTTCCCATTCTACCTCTCTGACCAAGAGGTGCAGAGATCTAGGCATGTAACACAAAGGAGATAAGCTGGCAGAGTGGAGAGTGGGGTGAACTGGTGAACACATGCCCTTCCAAAGAGGGAGGGGATGTGGGAGCTGTTACTCAGCTCCAGTCATTTGTTGCCATGTGGGAATGTGGGCCCAGTGTTGCCAGATCTTCTAATTTCTTTTCAAGAGAAGCCAGAAATCTGGAATTTTATGAGAAATCTTCCAATTTTAAAATCTTGGCAACTAATTAAAAATATTTTTAAAACACTGTGTAGGCCAAAAAAAAAAAAGTCTGCCAGCTGAATTGGATGGGACACCAGTCTGTGACCTCCGTGGTAAGAGCCAGAAAGTGTTTGTTATCTACCAGGCCTTGTGCTCCACCCACACAGAACTTTCTGCCATTCCCTAGACACACCACGCACTTGATACAGTGGTCTTGCGTTATCTCTGCCAGAAATGCCCTTCTTATATTCCACTTGGAAACTCCTACCCATCCTTCAGGACCCAGCCGAAATATTGCTTTCCCTGGAGAGGTTCACTTTCCCTGAGGAAGTGCAATCAGCCACTGCCCAGAAGCTGTTACAACACACACTACATATATGGTGGTCCTTAAGGACCAGGAGGCATCACTCTAATGAATCTTCTTTGGCACCTCACACAGGGTCTGGCACATAGTAGGCTCTCACTAAATGTTTGTTGAATGGATGTGTTCCCATCAAAACGAATATATGAGATTTCCTGAGGAAATAAACACTTTTCATTTCCTCCCATCTTTGCCATGTTGATTTCAATGTGGTAGGCAAATCCATCTGTGGATGTTGGTGTCCTTTTTCAGTTCTACACTGCGTGCAGACTGTACTCTTTTTGGAGCTCTCCACTGTTACTACACTCATTGGCTTAGGGTTAAGCGTATCTAGGCAGATGGCTATATAACTATTCGTCTTCAATGGGCTAAATTATTCAGACTGGTTTTCAAGAACTTAAGGTGTTGAAGAGTTGTTATTGTTGTTGTTGTTGTCTTTTCCTCCAATGACCGGGTAGTCAGTTTTATAGAAATAAATAAAATAAAATAATTACATGCTGGGTCAGGTATTCCAATGGAAAAAAAATGCCCACTAATTTTGTGGTTTTGTAAGCTTACCTTCTTCGTGAGAATTTCATTCCTAAAACTGTTTTGGATTCATGTTTATTGTATATTATGAAAATAATGCCAGCTTAAATGATTTCATGTGAAAAATGAAAGTCTCTTCAATCTATCTTTACCTCTGTAAAGTCAAACCATAAGGGCTTCTAATTCCTGATTTCCTGTGTACAAGCCATATTTCCCAACAAACAAGCCCATCCACACAGTTTGACTACATATCCACCCCCAGACAAAGAAACCACAGATTCCGTACACATACATGCACATAAACAGAGAAATATACTAGGCAATTGGCATATAACCATCTCTTCTACACAATAATATTCAAATTAGACTCCCCTCAGGAATTTGATGCTCTTATATGTTAATTAAGAACTTACATTTCTCCTGTCCCCGTAAACCCACACACTCCCCTATTTCACTTCTCTGAAATTTTCTACTTTCTCTAGCATTCAGACAAAACTTGTCTGAAAATGTGGAAGGGTTAGAACAAAAGGCAAAATGTTTTCTTAAAGTTATCAACAGAAATTAATTCTCTTATTCAGGAGCTAATTAGCTGCCTCAAGTAAGATCTGAACGATCTCCCCACCCATCTGTACTCATTCTTATAAAATTTCAAACATAATAGAAAGTAAGTTTAAAAAAATGCAAATCTTTTCATTTATAAGATAGCTCAAATTTGACACAATCCAAAGGATGATTAAAATCCATGGAATAAAAAATTTCAAATAGCAAAAACTGAAAAGAATAAAACTTTCAAACTATGTTTTCTAAGTCAATAAGATTTACCACTTTTGCATGATGATTGACAGTAGATACTTGTAAATATGAAGTTTGCTCTGCATGATCATGGAACAGTATTTGTTCTTTCCCCTACAATATTTTCTCCTAAAATACACCACTAATAGGATTACTCAATTAGGGCCTCAAGAACTCCAGAAAAAGGTCAGGGTAACACACAAAGCTATGCTTGGCACTGAAGCCCAAACCACAATCCCAATCTCTCTATTCTGCCCTCACACACAAGACTCCAGAGGCTAAAAATATGCCAAGTCATCAAAATGTCACCAATTAACTTAAATGGCTTTTGCAATGGTAGAATCCAAGTGAATGAGGAACTGAAAGCACTAGGCAATGAACACGAAGGTCAGAATGTTGAGTTCCAAAGTTGGTGGGGCCTTGGTCATTGTCAGCATTAAGCATCAATCCCTTTACCCATTTGTTTATGTTCTCATTCATTTGTATTAATGGTTGCTGATAGTTACCATGGATGCAAAGGTGATGAAGATATAGGCTTTGAGAGCATAAGGCTCCTGGTCTGAAGACTGAACTCCACTGCTTGGGTTTAATGGATTCTAGGCTTTCCCGAGCTGCGTCCTTCTCTAATCTCCTGCCCAGGACAGTTCCACTGTCCCAAGGCCCTGTGCACCATGCTTCATCTTAGCAGCTTCCTCATCCTTTCTGGCCCTTCTTGATTTCTATTCACTCATTATAAAGCATTTTCAGGAAATACTGGTATTGGCAAACATATTAAAAATGCCTAGGCTGTCAAAGAGAAAATATACAATATTATTCTTACAAGTCAAGGGACACCAGGAACAAGGAGGTAGTGGTCTTAGCCTCAAATTAGCTATTAGTGAAGAAAGGAAAGGACTTCGGAGTCCCCAACCCCTTTTTTTCCCACAGACTATAAGAGGGAAGCACTACACAATGAAGGTGGCTATAATTTCCAGATGGGAAACTATAGCAGGGCATTTTTAGATTAAAAAACTTGCACCTTTCCTTGTGAGGTAAATATAATTCCTTCTGTATGATGCAGTGGTAGACATAGTTCATTACTAGATTATAAATTTTAAAAACCTATTAGGATACCAAAATCAGGACCATAAAAGTACAGTTTATCTCTTTTCTCTTAAAGACATATTTATTGGCATCCATAGAAAAAAATTTAAAAATATTTTTTTAGAAGAAGGCTTCTGAAAGTCCCAAATGTGTCCAAGTAAGCAGTTAAGAATACACAATGTGTATATGCCACATCAAAAGAGGTATTGTAATTTAAGGACTATGGGGTAAGAATAAAACCCAAATCTGTCATAGTTGCAGAGAAATGTGTTTAATCCTCTGTGTGAGTTATTTGGTATGAAACCCTACCCTGCCCCCACAAACCTTGACACAAACTTGGTGTGGAAAACTAGCCAGGCCACTGGGTTCCTGCAGGCCCTGTGGTATGGTTGGCCAGTCCTCCTCCTCCCAGGGCTAAATGCTTTAAATAAACTCATCTGCCTTTAAAGGAATGTTCTGCAGACAGACAGATTGTTTGTTTGCACTTGTATTTCTGAAATGGAGACACTCCTGCTTGTGTTAAAATTGCAGCAGAAACCTTCACAGCAAAGAACAGAGCCAGGGAAATCCCACTTTGCACTCAAAAAGGTACCTGTAAGCATAGAAGATCCCCCTCTCTTTGGACCTAAAGCTTCCCTTCAGACCAGTCAGGAACTCTGGGCCCATGAGGCCTCCACATGGTGCTCGGAGAAATTATGGGCATTTCCCCAAAAGTTATATTCGTCATACTTCAGCGCCAAATGAGTGATTTTTAAGTTCTAACTGCACACACATATATTTATAATCATAATGCTAAGTAAAAATTATTGACAGAGCAATAGAGCTAAAATTGGTCTTCTCTACACTTTCACATGTTTATTAAACATCTACTGTATACTGGGCCTTGTACTGACTCCAAGAGAAATGCAAATAGATCAGGCATGTGGGCACTCAAGGTAGTTCACAAAGGCTAGACAGTGGGTGCTAGGGCAGAAAGGTAAATCACAAGGAGGGAACTTGGGAGAATCGCAAGTGAATCTCAACTTAGCCAAGTGGTTAAGGACAAAAGTCACAGAGCAAGGCCAAAATCTCAGAAAGTTTCACCATCCTTGAAAATCTTTTACAAAGATGCCATGTTAGTGACCACATGCCATCTCCTAATAAATTTATCCTGGCAGCATTTCCTCCTGCCTTGGTGGAGAGAGAGCTATTTCTCCTTTTGAGTACCAGATGAAAAAATTGACTTCCATTCTGAATGCATGTTGTACAAGAAATATATATATTTAAACACTGGCTTCTCACTTGTTGTAGTGAGATGCCCACTCCATGCGAACCACAAAGAAACTGTTGAGGGAAGGAAAAGCTGAGTCCCATGTCCCATCTCTCACCCACTCTTGGGCATGCCCTTATTTAATAGCATGGAATGTAAGTTTTGCCTGCAGTGTTTCAGTATTTAAATAGTAATTTCTGTCTCCCTTGACTCTTCACTCAGGTACCAATTATTGATTTTTGGAAAATTAAAGGTAAGAATGTGAATGTTATTGCCTGACCAAAGGTAGTAGAAGGAATTTAACACGACCAGATTTGTGGTTAAGAATAGTGAGTTGTAGCTTAGAGAAGGTATACAAGGGAGGGATATGGAAGATGGGTTTGGATACTGTGATGGTTTGAAGCTGTATGTATCCCCAAAAAACATTTTCTTAAAGTTAATCCATTCCTGTGGGTATGGACCCCTTGTAAGGAGGACCTTAAGATGAGGCTTCTATAGTTAAGGAGTGACCCACTTCATTCAGGATGGGTTTTTCTTTTTTTTTTTTAAGATTATTTATTTATTTCTGCCCCCTCCTCCGCCTTCCCTGCCCCCCGCCCCTTGTTGTTTTGCGCTCACTGTCTGCTTTCTGTGTGTTCTTTTGTGTCTGCTTCTCTTCTCTTTAGGCAGCAGGGAACCCATCCTGGACCTTCCGGAGTGGAGTGAGGTGCTCAATCTCTTGCGCCACCTCAGCTCCCTGGTCTGCTACGTCTCTTATTGTCTCTCCTCTGTGTCTCTTTTTGTTGCATCATCCTGCTGTGCCAGCTTTCCACACAGGCCAGCACTCCTGCGCGGGCTAGCACTCTGCGTGGGCCAGCACTCCGCTTGGTCCAGCTTGCTGCGTGGGCCAGCTTGCTTTTCACCAGGAGGCCCTGGGAATCAAACCCTGGACCTCCTATATGGTAGACAGGAGCCTAATCGCTTGAGCCACATCCAGTTCCCCAGGATGGGTCTTAATCAGCTCTTTCTGGAGTCCTTTAAAAATGAAATGAATACAGAAAGAGAGAGAGAAGGCCACAGGAACAAGAAGCTGAAATCAAGGAAACCAAGGAAGAGGAGGAGAAACCAGAAGATGCCACCATGTGTCTTGCCATGTGGCAGAGGAGCCAAGGCAGTGAGGGCTGGCAGCCAGCCTATGGGAAGAAAGCATCACCTTGATGATGCCTTGATTTGGACATTTTCCTGGACTCTAACTGTAAGTGAATAAATCCCCATTTGTTTAAGCCCAACCCATTTCATGGTATCTGCTTTAGGCAACCTAGGAAACTAAAAAAGATACTATAACAACAGCTTGTGATAATATAGAGGCAATGGAGACAGAAAGGAAATATTCCAAAGAGGTGGTAGAAGTGAAAGGGTTTAGTGATTACTTAGATAAAAAAGGATGAAGTAGGGGGAGGTTGATTAGCCCTGAGGTGAGAGTTATAATAAGATTGGTTTTTGACAGGTATGCAAAGATTTAATGCCACTCTTACAAACAACTTAAAACTTGAGCTAGTAACCCAGAGGCACATATAAAAAAACTTGACATTTATATGGTGTGGATTGAATGATAATGTTTTCCCCAATATCTTCACTTTAAAGGACATATGAATTAAGATTTATAATTTATTTGCATGTCAAATATTTTTACATTTCTATCATTTGAAGCTGTGAGGTGATAAATCTAAAAAGCCAGATTAGTTAATCTCAAGAAGAAGGATATCAAACTGGCTCATTGAGGTGCAGTGCTGATAACTGAACTGTCCTTATGACTAATCCATGAAAGCTTACCATTGACAAATTGGGGATTTATGGATTCCACCAAGTACAACAGAATGCTATTACTAGCAAGAAGTATTTAGGGTCAAAAGTCTTGGTTGGTCACTATGTATACTATAGCACTTTTCATAAAAACAAAAAAGTCAGCCTTGGCTCAAATGTAAGGACACATGCCATTATGGAGGGTTATTTGAGTATGATATTGAATCTTTGAGGATTAGGAACTGGCAATCATATGTACAGTTGCAACATGTGGAGAATAAAAAAAAATCAATAAAATTCTATTTCAATATTCTGACTAGTTAAACCTAATACTACCTGTATTATATCTGCTGAAAACCATGTCCTCATTCCCCCTATATTTGAGCCTGTCCAGGAAGGAGTGTGTATGAGTTTGTTTGTGACATTGTACATTATAGTCAAAGTGAAATCAATTATGCTTGTTCAACTTATTTCCTTCTCTTCGGTGATTTTAGCTAAAGAGACATGAATGACTATGTCTTATATTAAGCTATAACAGTACATAGTAATGCTGAAATATTAAGCTTCCTGTCAAGTTTCCTTTAATAGAATTTTGTGGGGGTTTGCAATATTACATAATTTCCCTAAGGGTAAAACCTGCCATGAATTTATTCTTCTGATTATTATAATACTGGGTATAGCCTTATCTTTAAATTCAAAGATATGCATCTTTGTAGAATTCAACTGAATAACATTTACTATCAAATCATGTCATAAAAACTAAAAAAAAAAAAAAACCAGTTCAGCTAAAAGATGGTTCTAATAATAGATAACATTATTTTCTAAATAAATAAAAAGTGGCTAAAAATTAGGAACAAAAATCTTTACCATTGAGGAATATAAAAGCTGAAATAAGCATATATATCATTTTAATGTACTAAGTCATTTTCTATTCAAGAAGACCTGAATATAAATCCAAAATATATATTTAACACAAAAGAGAAAATTAGCAACTTGGCTATAGTGACTATACTACATTCAAATAATAATTATCTTTAATGATTGAAAACCACATTGTCAATTCTATAATGGATGTCAAATTATTTTATATATATAATGCATGCAATCATTCTCAGATATAGCCAATTTTTATTTCCACCATTTTAGAGAGAATGCATTCCAGGTCTGAAAAAATATCTTCTTCAGGGTAAAGTGCATTTCTGGCATATTCAAGTTTGTTGGGATAGCTAGAGAAATACCTAATGTCTACCCAATAATTGTACACACAAAAAGAGGAATGTAGTTTTGGCAAAACTCTAAGGAAAGACCCCACACATATGTAAGGAAAGACACAAGCTGGAGACATGTGAATACAACCAAAACTTTTCCCCAGCGCATCCGGTCCCTGGCACTGTGGCCACCAGGGCCACTTTGGAGGATATGGGGGAAGCCAACCGAGGAAAGGGCATAAGGTCGCATTTCTCCTGGGCCCAGGCAAGTCATGTTTTCCCTGAAAATCTGAGCCCAATTCTCAATTTCCTCATCTAAGGATTCCATACTCTAAGTTTTCTCTATAATACTGGAAGTTGGCCTGGATTTCCAACATTTCAACATTCCTAATTAAAGGAGGATTGTCTATATCAGGCTAGCAGATGGTGCTGTGGTAGAGTCTGCTTCAAACTAAAATGTGTTTTGTGAGGCCTTCTTTGATTTATCAGAAGTAAATGCACTAGGCACACATTCCATGGCAAGTAGCTAAGTGAGGAGACAGGTCCTGAGAGAGGTAGAGGGGCTGCCATAGAAATAGGGAGAGAGATAGAGACAGAAATACGGATAAACACAGGGCTAGTATTAAGACTTTGAGGTCTTTCCAGCTTTAAGCTTCACTCTAAATTTTCTTGAAAACTTTCTGCAGGAGGCAATTCAGGGTAGTGGTTAATATTAGAGACCTAAAGTCCAGCAGACTTGATTTTGAATACCTGCTTTTCCACTTACTAATAGCGACATGGACATGGTCCTTAACATCTCTGTGATTCAGACAGAACATAACTCAGATTCAGAGACAACATAACTCCCCCAGAGGGATATTGTCAGGGCTACATGAACCAATGTGTTTAAACAGATTACTGTGCCATGGACATTGACATGAAGGACTCAACAAATAATAGTAGATTATTAAATATAAATTAATTTCATTTATATCTATCCCAAATACTGAGGATATCACTAAATTATTTTTAGAGTGCTGGCGCCAATAATACTGATTCTGGTAGGCTCAGAGATATAGTTGACCAGATTGTGCTGTTATTACAGCATAAAAACACTGGATTGATTAGTTTCTGTTTGGGGGCACAACTTAAATTTTTGGACCTAGTAACAACAGTTACAAGATTTTGTCTCCAAGGAAATATAGTTTGTTTCTTGAATAGTAACATCAAGGTTATATTCACTAACAGTTTGCATTCTTTCTGATTTCACTATTCTTCTATAGGTCATGTAGAGGTTCTTGAGAAAAAATAAGCTCTAAAATGTTGAGGCCAGAGACTGGCATTTGGCCCAAGAGTGAGGTGATGGTGTTCTTGTTCCCTATCCCCAGTTCTGATATCCTTTCAGCATCTCTCTTTGGAATCAAAGTCTAGTTCTCAACCATCGGGTCATCCCAGAACTGTAAGCTTTGGTGTTAGCTGACACTAAATCTTTATTTCTCAAAAGAACACACCCAAAGAGCAAAAGACTTCAGGAGGCAATGAACATCATCTCTAATTGCAATATCTAAGGTAAGTGGGAGCCTTCGGTGGATAGCTTTCTTGAAACCCTATCAGAGACATCTACCTATGGCTGGCAATGCTGGAGGTGAAAGAAAATCTGAGGGGGGAGAGGTGCTGAGAAGTCTCAGAAGCAATAAAAAATATAAGACAGAAAGACAGTTTGAAGACTTTTCCTTCTTCTTCCTGCAACTCTTCTATAAATGGAAGAAATTCATTTAAGAAAGACATTTTGAGTGGCCACTATTGGTGAGGATGTAGAGCAAATGGAACTCTCAAATACTGCTGATGGGGGTGTAAATTGGTACAATCACTTTGGAAAATTTTTTGGGAGTTTCTACTAACACTAAACTACACATACCCTATGACTTAATAATTTTGCTCCAACAGTAATGCACATGTATGTTCACCAAAAAAACATATGCAAAAATGTTTCCTTTATTCATAACAGATTAAAACTGACAATAACCCAAATGTCCATTAACAGTAGAATGGATAAAATAAATTGTGGTATTCATATAATGAAATACTATACACTAATAAAAAAAAATAAACTATTATATAACACAACACAATAGATCAATCTCATGAAGGTAACGCTGAGTGAAAGATGCACATAATGTATGATTCACATTATATTTTACATGAATACATGTAATATACATGTCTGTTCAAAGACAAAACTGATCCATGGTGTTGAAAGTCAGAACAGTGGTTACTCTCTGCGAGATAATGACTGGAAAGGAGCAAAAGGCAGGACTTGGTAACACTCTGTTTATTGACTTGAGTGCTTGGTCATGTGGGTGTGATCCCTCTGTGAAAATTCATCGAGGTGTACACTTATGATTTGTGCACTTTTTTTGCATGTATGTTATACTCTCATAAACATTTGAAAACAGTTTCTTGAGGCTCCCTAAGCTTTCTCCTGGCTCTAACTCGAGCATATTGATCTCAGAACCAGTACACTGAACCACCAATCTTACTGAATGCCTAGCTAGGACAACAGGCTGATCACAGTTCCTAAATTTTTCCCAAAGGTGAAGCCTGCTTCTTCCTCAGGAAGCCTCTTGGACAATCTGATAGAAAGCTACATAAGGACAGAATTCCAGAAAAAGATCTTTGCTTTGGGAGCCCACATCCTGTCAATGTTGGGATTTCATTAAATAATAACTTCCTGAAGAGAATTTATCCTTTATCCTAATAGAAGTGAGAGAGATTAAGCCAGGAATTGAGGCAACCAATCTAAAGACACAGTGGCCTTTAGTAAGCTGTTCTGAGGAGGTTGACATTCTTGTAGCTGATAAATACAGCATTTGGAATTTTGACTGCCTACTGCATTTTATCTCATAAACAGGCTCTATCAACATCTTCTTGCCAACTAAGTTATAATGAGGAGATCTGAACTAAAATTAAATGCTGATCATTTAAATTAGGCTTTAATTCTTATGCTAATCATGCCCTTCACTGGGCCAAAAGCTTCCCTAAACTTGGGATTTTTGTTTGAGAAAGCATTGCCCCTGCCCCTGGCCCTGCCCCTGCATGGGGAGAGAGGAAGGCCCGTTTCACTAAGCCCCCTTTTTCCTGGTCTCACCCTTATTACCTTGGAACAATCTAGAAAAGTTATGACGAGGCAAATGTTTTGTTGAAATTTTTTGCATATAATTTCTGAGAATTTTCAAAAATTGTAAAGGGAGGCTGACTTCCCACTAGACTCAATAGAGTATAGCAAATCAAATAATTTTCCAAAAGGCATTTTCCAACTACTCATCTCCAACCACATTTCCCACCCCACAGAGAAGTACTGTGGCTGCAGGCAGAACTGTACTTGAGAGTCTCAAATTGAAATAGGTACGTTTTCAAAAATAAGAGGTAGAAAGGAGCAGAGAAAAACCCCAGAATAGTAGATTTTTAAGTGTGTGTGTGGGGGGACGGGGAGCAGGGAGAGTGGGAGGGGATGATAAAGGAAGGGTAGAACTGCAATCATGAAAGAAACAAAATCACTTACGTTCTTTAACTGGGAAGTGGGTGGAGGTATCAGCACACTGATGAGCTTGGAGAGTAGCTTCTTGAACACCACAGAGAACAGTTTCAGATTCTAGTCCCAGTGATCTTCGGGTCTCATCTAATCAGGGAAACTTTATTTTTCATCATTCCTTGCTGAGCTGTGACACATGAAAATAATTACTGAGGTTAGAAATGGAAAATATTTATTAGGTCAGCTCGACCATCCTCTCCACTATGTAGGCCGGCTCCCCACTGGGCCTGGAAGACAGAGCTATGACAGCAACCTGGCATGTCCCAGTCTCCCAGCACCTGAAAAGCAGGTTATTATTCCCTTCTTGATCTCTGCTGGGTCTACGAATACCAACAAGGAGAAAGAAGACAGCAAGATGTAATCCAGTAACAGGAACTCCTGTCTCCCAGCCACTGACCAGCTATTAACAAGGCTGCTAGTCGGAGCGGTCTTCAAAAGGTCGAGATCCAACCCCTCCTTGGCAGACTCCATTACTGTCTGTTTACAACAGATGCACGAGGCCATATTTAAGGTTGGGACGTTTGCTTTTGATGGTTTGCAGCCTGTGCTCATCGTTCTCCTTGGTTAAGACCTCTCCTCAGAGCTGAGGTTAAGCAGATACTGCCTGAGGTGCCTGCATGCCCCACTGGTTGTTATTCGGCCAGAGGGGAGAGACCTGGTTCCCCCTTGGCTTGCCTAGTTGAGTCACTCCCCCTGAGCCTTCTTCCTTTCTGCTGTTTTTCTTCTGCATGACTTCCAGGCTTGCTGACACCGAACACGTCCTAAGGAGACTTTGGGCAGCACTTAGCAGTCTAACGGTGGTCTCTTCAGAGCCACAGAGACAGGGCCGCCCCCTGTGCTAGGCCCCTCAAATAAATGGCTCTCCCCAACCCCCCACCAGCTCCCGTCTATGCCCCCTTGTTTCGTGCGGAAGCCTGAAACTGGTTCTCTGCATGACTTGGTGCACAGAGGCAATTAATATGTGTAAAATCGTGCTTTCTGCTGCAAATCTCCCCTCCCTGCCCCACGTGACCCGGAAGTGTGAGGGCTAGAGGGCTTCCATCTCCTCGGAATCCCGTCAAACACCTACGAGTAGCTTAAAGGAACCACACAGAATTGGACTCAGAAAATAGCTCCAAAAATTGATTCAAATTCTTATGCAAGCTCCGGAACATCTAAGAGGAGAATGGAGCAAAAGTTGCCATAAAATTGAGGAAGTGGCTGAGGAAAAGTTTATAATGATTGAAGATATTCACATGGAGTGCTAGAGTTGCTTGTACAGGTGGTGCAGGGTGGGAATAAGCATTCATAGAAAGACAAATGATCCATACAGTCTGCTTGTCCATATACAAGAAGGGCCTATACGGGATGTTTTTAAGGTAACTGAAAACCGCCCATAATTCTCCTGGGCAATTTCAAAGGTCTGTGGAGATGGATATCTTTTACTGGCTCTAGATAGAGCCCTAATATTACCACAAGCTGTTTACATCCATCAGTCTGTCAGGCTGGAGCGGTGATAACAGAGCCCTCAATTCTGCACTAAGATTGTGTTTTTATATATATTTTATATAATCTGTCTTCGCAGAACTTTGAATACGCTGATTTTTTTCCCCCTTAGGATGTACTGGGGGTTGAACCCGGGGAGTCAACCACTGAGTTACACGCACTCCCTGAATATGCTGACTTTTAATTAAGTTGTGTCACAGGTCTTCTCACTCCCTTGTCCACATCCACTGACGGTACAGGGTGCATCCAAAACCCTTAAAGTCCTTCCCACCCTTTGGCAAGGAGCACAGCTTCCCTGAGAGGAACGTTTTCCTAACAGGGAACTGAGACACGTGGTACTTAACACTCTATAGACATTTTTTGAAAAATAACTGATCAATTTAGTTTAAAACATGTGAGGAGGGGGTCATCTCAACCATTGAAGAATAAAAAATCAAAGTCATTGTTTTTACTAAACGAATTGGTAAGCTGTATGATGGCTTCTCTCCAGAATGACATTAGCAGTTATATTGTGCAGTGATCGGTCCCTGGGAAAAACATAAATAGGAATAAAATGCCATAAAGATGAGACAAGTGTAACTAAAGGTAAGGTTTTTGAAGCAAGATTTTTTCAGGTTAAAATAATAATAAAAATTATAATGATATTTCAAGACCATCCTTCCACTCTATTGCCAAACCTTTTAGTTTTACTTTTTTTAAAAAAAGATTTATTTATTTATTTATTTCTCCCCTTCCCCGTCATTGTTTTGTGCTCGCTGTCTGCTCTCTTTGTGTTCTTCTATGTCTGCTTGTCTTCCCTTTAGGCAGCACCCGGAACCGATCCTGGGACCTTCCAGAATGGAGAGAGGCGCCCAATCGCTTGCACCACCTCAGCTCCCCGGTCTGCTGTGTCTCTTATTGTCTCTCTTCTATGTCCCTTTTTGTTGCATCATTTTGCTGTGCCATGTCTCTGTGCGGGCCAGCACTCCTGCGCAGGCCGGCACTCCTGCATGGGCCAGCTTGCCACACGGGTCAGCTTGCTTTTCACCAGGAGGCCCTGGGAATCGAACCCTGGACCTCCTATACGGTAGACAGGAGTCCCATCGCTTAAGCCACATCGGCTTCCCTAGTTTTACTTTTAATACTTTTTCTTTTTCTTGCTCCATATTTATTGCGGGAACTGTGGTAGGGGACTCATTTAGCCTCATTGCAATATATTTTTCTTATTCATTTTAATATTCCTAAACACTTCAAAGTTCTTCCCTATTCTACTGGGGGGAAAAAACATGCTTCTCACTTTTTCTTTTTAAAATAAAATTAACCAAAAAAGTAATATATTTAAGTTAAGAATGTGTCATTGACATTAAATGGTCCAAGTGGCATTACATTATGTTTTCCATTTTATTCTATGCATCTTTCTAATACAGGCTAAAACTGGTGTTCATGTAAATTGCTCTGGTTTTATAGAACAGTATGCTGCATTCTTTTCGAAACCCAGAGCTCTGATGCAGTAATAGAAAAAAAGACAGCAACAAAATAATGGGCACTGGCAATCAAACTATCATTATAGGTACATTATGTGCAGGATACTAAATTGGTAGAAGGCCTTTATTTTTAATTTCTACTCATCTGTTCACCATTATTAAGCGAGCGTAGACACCAGAGGAGATTTAAGAGTGACAGAGGGTAATTATACACTTTAGGAAAAGATATTTTTCATCATAGGGTTAGAATTGCACCAAGAGAAAAGCCCGTTCAGAATTTCATACAGGGCTTCAATGGACATTCTTGTTTAGACATGTACATAATTTTCATCTTATATTCTAGTTTGAGTTTCATATTATACTATTTCTATTAGATTTTTATAGTCTGGCTGGATACCATTTCACAGTTGTTTTTAAAGGGCATCCTTTGTAATAAACAATTGTTCATTTTATACTCTTTACTTAAAAATAATTCATAATTCAATTTTTAATGAATTTTTAATTTTCCAATTATGGTTAGTATCAAGTGGAATGAAAGGGTGAACATTTTGAACATCATCGGAGACTCTGCTTTACTCTTCAATGGTTAAGGACACAAAGTCAAAGGACCTATGTATTTTTTAACAGGTTTCTTGAGGTACAATTGACATACAATAAACTTCATATATTTAAGCTGTGTGTACTTTCATAAGTTTTGATATATATCAAACTTATATAAGCTTGGTGTACAAATATGTGTGTGTGTGTGTGTACACACAGGTGAAACCATCACCACAATCAAGATAATAAATATAGCTATAAGTTCCCCAAATTTTCTTATGCCTCTTCCTTTGTAATCCTCCTTCACACCTCTCCCCACTCCCTACCCCACACAAAAATTAATATACTGTCACTATAGAATAGTTTGCATTTTCTACAGTTTTATTTAAATGGAATCGTATAGTCTGTACTCTTCTTTTGGTCTTGCTTCATTCATTCAGCATAGTTATTTAAATAAATCCATGATGTTGTGTGTATCAATAACAACCCTTTTTATTGCTGACTATTATTCCATCATAGAGGTATATCACAATTTGATTACCTTTTCATTTGTTGATGGACATTTGGATTGTTTCCAGCTTTTGGCTATTACAGATAAAGCTGCTATGGACATTTTGTACAGATCATTGTATGAACATAAGCTTTCTTTTCTTTGAGGTAAATACCTAGGAATGGAATAGATGGATCATATGGTGGGTCTGTGTTTAAAGTTTTAAGAAACTGGCAAACTGTTTTCCATACTGGTTGTACCATTTTACATTCTCACCAGCAGTGTATGAAAGTTCAAGTTGCTCTTTGACCTCACCACTCAATATGGCCAATCTTTTTAATTTTAGATGTTCTAATAGGTATGTAGTGATAGCTCATTCTAGTTTAATTTGCATTTCCCTAATGACTAATGATGTTGAGCATCTTTTCACATACTCATTTGCCATTCTTAAATCTTCTTTGGTGAAGTTGCTGTTTAGTTCTTTTACCATTTTTCCACTGGGTTGTTTATTTTCTTATTATTGAGGTTTGAGAGTTCTTTGTTATATATTCTAAACATAAATCCTTTATCAGATGTATGGCTTGCAAATATTTTCTTCCTGTCTGAGGTTTGTCTTTTCATTCCCTTAACAGTGTTGTTCAAAGAGAAGAAGTTCTTAATTTTGGTGAAGTTTAATTTGTCTTTTTTTCTCTTATGCCTCATGCTTTTGGTGTTGTGCCTAAGAAATCTTTGCCTAATTCAAGGTCACAAATATTTTCTATTTTTTTCTAGAAGTTTCATGATTTTATCCTTTATATTTAGGTTTGGGACCCATTTTGAGTTAATTTTTGTCTTTAGCATCAAGTATGGGTAGAAATTCATAATTTAGCATATGCATGTTCAATTGTTCTAGCACCATTTGTTTAAAAGACTTTATTCCCAGTACTACTTTGCCTTTGCACTGTTGTCAAAAATCAGTTGTCTATATATGCATGGGTCTATTTCTGGGCTTTCTATTCAGTTTTATTGATCTATTTATCTTTAAACTAATACCACATATTTGATTACTGTAATTTTATGATAGGTCTTGAAATCAGGTAGTGTTAGCCCTCCAACTTTATTCCTCTTTTTCAAAGTTGTTTTGGCTATTTTAGGTCTTTTGCATTTTCATATGAATTTTAGAATCAGTTTATCAATTTCAACAAAAATGCCTGCAGGGATTTTGTTTGGGATTGCATTGAATCTGTAAGTCATCTCGTGAAGAATTGACATCTTACCAATACTGAGTCTTCTGACCTATGAACAAGGTATATTTCTTCATTTATTTTGGTCTTCTTTAGTTTCTGCCAGCACTATTTTGTAGTTTCATCATGCAGGTCTTTCAGATATGTTATCAAATTTATTTCTAAATATTTCATATTTTTATATTATTATGAATAGTGTAGCTTTTTATTTCAATTTCTGTTGTTTTTTGCTAACATATAGAAATATAATTGATTTTTTATATTAATCTTGTAACAGCAACCTTGCTAAACTCACTTATTCTACCTCTTTGTAGTTTCTACGTAGATGTTCAGTTTTATATCTTCCTTTCCAATATGGGAGCCTGTTATTATTTTTTTTTTTCAGTTGATGGCATAGACTAGAAACTCCACTACAATAGAAGCAGTGATAGCAGACATCCTTCTCTTGTTCTTAATTTTAGGGAGAAGGCTTTCAGTCTTACATCATTAGTCATTAAGTATAATGTGAACTGTAAGTTTTACACAGATGCTCTTTATCTGTGTTGAGGAAATTTTCTTCCATGCCTAGTTTGCTGAGAGTTTTTTTAAAATAAAGAATAGATGTTGGATTTTGTCAAATCTCTCTCTGCATCTATTGAAATGATCACTTGGTTTTTCTTTTTTAGTGTGTTAATATAATAAATTATATTGGTTGGTTTTCAGATGTTAAACCAGGCTTCCATTCCTGGGATAACTCCATATGGTCATGATGTGTTATCCATTTTATATACTGTTGGATATGATTTGCTAAAAATTTTTTTTAAATTCAGTGTTACTATAAATAATGTAATGTTATTTTGTTAAAAATAAAATTTAGAGTACAAAATCTATCTGATCCAGAGAATTCTTTGAAGAAAAAGATTCTTTTCAAAATAGACTGATGTTGAATTCCTATAGCACTTACTATCTGTTCTACACACTTTAAATAATTGTACACTGTATTTATATTATTTTTCAATTGTATTATTTATTTCCTCCCCAATTAAATTGTAAATTTTTAGCAGGAGTTACATTTAATCTATTTTCTGTATTCCTCCCAATACCTAGCAGAGTGCCTGACTACCAGAGCCCAGAATCTCACCAGCAGGTGCTCAATAAAACACTTGCTGATTGAGATGATTCATTGAATGAATGAATTTCTGCTCCTGAATGGCCATAAACAGTGATCATTTCAGGATAGGACTTTTGAAAGTGATAGGAAAGGAATAAAAAATTACACTTTTCTATATTTTCCACCTCCAAGACCTCTATGTCCAGGTACAAAAATAAGTATTATGAGTTAAAGTGTGCCCCTCCCCGCAAAGATAGGTTCAAGTCTCAACTCCCAGTCCTGTGAATGTGAAAAAAAGACATTTGAAAATCTTGTCTACTTGAAAAAAAGACATTTGAAGATGTGATTAGTTAGGATGAGGACAAACTGGATTAGGGTAGGCCCTAATCCAGTATAACTGATATCCTTATAGGAAGGGGAGAATTGGATACAGACAGACAGATACTGGCAAGAATGTGAAAATGGAGTAGGCAGAGATTGCAGTGATGCCTCTATAAGCCAAGGAATGCCAAGAATTTCTGGCAAAAACTAGAAGCTAGAAGAGGCAGGAAGGATTCTCCTTTACAGGTTTCAGTTAGAGCATGGTTCTGCTGACACTTTGTTTTCAGACTTCTAGCCTCCAGAACTGTGAGACAATAAACTTATGTTGTTTTAAGCTATCCAATTTGTGGTATTTTGCTAAGGAAACCCAAGGAAAATAAGACACCAGGTCAGAAAGAGTGGGAAGGATTGAAGTAAGAGATGGGGGCAAGTGAATATGGCTCTAAGAAAAGCTGCACTGAGTGACCTCATACCTTGTGTTCAAGCCACCTATGCATGCAGTTCAATTGCATGTAGAGGACCCAGGTCTCACATGTGAGCAATAGGATAGCATTTGCAAGGTTAGATCACTGGTGTTAGTCTATTGAATTCATGCTCATGCTTGAGAAGTTACAGTTAGAAGAAGAGCTTTTTTTGAGCACTGAATAGGTAGGACTCTGGATGTCCAGAACAGCTATTATATCTTATATACAGTACAATCCTACTTGTATAGGATTATACTATTCCTCCTGTTCATCTCTTCTTCTGAGTAGATGAATCCACTCATAAAAAATGAAAGAAGAGAAAAATATTGCATGCATATATTACAAAATATTACCCAACTGATAGAATTCCAGGTGACTTAATTGTTATTTTTGTTTTTTCTGCCATCTCAATTACCTATAAAAACATATATTGCTTTTATAATCAAGAAAGTTATTTTTAAATCCAGTTAAATACTACTAATGGTCATGGTGCTAGCCATGTCCATAGGCAAGTCCTTGGCTAGCCTACCAGCTTTAGTCAATCAATTCCCATGCTGTGTTGAGCAGTTTGCTTCCCAGAAATCCTAAATGAATGAAAAAATTTTGCCCCATCTCAATGCTTTGCAAAATTCTGTAGACAGAGTGAACTGGTAGTTTGGAGTATATAGTATTAGTGTAAAATAAGGGTCTGTGAAAATATGTAAACTGAGCTGGGCTCATCATCCGGAATATATAATCTCAAAAGGAAAAAAGAAAATCAGCCAGTCACTGGAATATCCGGAGAAGCAACAGCACAGAGGCATTACTTTGGTCAGAAACAAATCAGCCAAAGCCAGAAGGTCCAGCATGGGTGAAAGAGGTTGATATCACAGATCAGTTGCTATGATCCCTAACCTCTCAGTTAAAAATAGTTATCTCTGCCCTGATTCAGAATAAGAGTCCCAAAGAATATGACAATATTGCTTAAGAAAACTTTCCAAAGGATGGCAGATATTCTGGTGTTATTAGTGAATGCTGTTATCCATTGGCACCTGAGGAATAGTGAGTGGTGGTGATTCACATAGACCTGTTAATTGTCACCATATTTTTCACTTTTTTTTTTTAAATTTAAAAGAATGTAAATACCAGTGTGGCAGTCTGATATTGTTTATAAATTCCAAAAATAGATATTGGATTATGTTTGTAAACTGGTCTGTCCCTCTGGGCATATTAGATTATATTGGATTCAGAGGTTTCACTTTTACTTGATTAAATAATGATTAAAACTTTGATTGGGCCACATCACAGAGAAAATGACATGGTAGAAGAGTTAGCTGGAGTTTTGATCCTGGAGCCCGGGAAGTAAACACATAGAGAAGCAGATACGTGGGGAAGGAGAGAAGTCTCCATTAAACACAGGCAGAGGCCTCTGGAAGAGAGGTGAGCCATTCGCCTGATAGTCTACCGCTGGCCTTGTGGAGAGAGCAGAGCAGCTGAGCCCAAAGAGAAATGAGCCCCGGGAAGAAAGGAACCCAGGAAGCCTGAACCCTTGCAGATGTCGGCAGCCATCTTGCACCAACACATGGCAACAGATTTTGGTGAGGGAAGTAACTTATGTTTTACGGCCTGGTAACTATAAGCTTCTACCCCAAATAAATACCCTTTATAAAAGCCAACAGATTTCTGGTATTTTGCATTAGCACCCATTTGGCTGACTAATACAACCAGAAAGCATGCCCTCAACTATACTATATTAGACATAATTTAATTATTCTTTTACAATTTAAAAGATTTGTCACGTCTTACAATGACTGCAAGTCATTGGAATGTATAGAAATTCCAAATAGGAAGTGTTAATACAATGCTAGATTGAAACCTTGTTGCAACCCACTTTGTAATAAGAATATATACTTGCATTTGTATAATACTATTTCCTTAGAATATTTAATTATGAAACATCACACACATAAAATATGTAACATAAAGAATGGTTAAAATAATAATAATAAACACCTGTGCACCTACTACTGATACTTTTAAGTCCCCAATGTAGTTTTTCTAAATTACATTCCCTCCTCTCTCCCCCAGAAATAACTCATTCCTGAATTATGAACTTTACATAAATTGAATCAGTATGTGTTTCTTTTCAGTCAACTTTAAGTTTGTGAGATTCATCTATGCTGATATATTTAGCTGTAGTTTACTGTTTTTGCACTGCTATGGAGTACACTATTATTGAGTATGCCATACTAGGCATTCTAGAAATAAAGATATGTTTTTTAAATTGATTAATGTTTCTATATCGGAATTTTTGTGTTCAACTTAAAATGTCTCAAAAGAAACCCAACAATTCCCTTCTGGAGATGCAGTGTAGAGAAAGTGGTTAAGAGCTACTTCCAGGGCTCAAACCTTAACTTCACCAGTACGAGTTTGGAGAGGTTTCTTAACCTTTCTGAGCCTCAGTTTCCTCATCTGTATCATGGGAATATCAATAGTACCTAGGGTAATTACAATGATTCAATGAGCTAAACCATGTAAAGTGTTTGGAATGGTGAGCTGCTGATATTTAAGTGTTCAATAAACATTATCTACCAGGAGACAGAGATTTGGAATAACAGTTAAATGTTTCTGCATAGTTAAATGTTTGCAATAAGTATTTTAAGGATTTTTAACTAATGAGAAGAAAAGCATTGTTCCTAATACTTTTGGAGAAGAGATGACAAATCTGGTCTCTTCTTTGTGCCTTTTGTGACATTAATAAAATAGCTCTAAATGGTCCAAAAAAAAAAAAAAAAGGAAAAGCTTTAAGAGGGGTTATATCACTGATGTCCAGCTTTTAAACAGAAGAGATGACTATCTCTTATCTACATTGTAATCACAGTCTTCATGTGGCAAGCTCACCAGGATATTAATTTATGATGTGCTCTAACGGAAATTTATCATCATGGGGACCCTCAAAGTGAATTGAAAACTCAATGAGTAATTGGAGATTAAATCATCATATTTTTATGGAGTGAGTCCAATTTAGTAATAAAAAACTACAGCCACCTCCACCTTGACACTGGAAAAGAAACAAATGGAGGAAGAACTGAGGGGTGAAGTAAACATTCTTCTCCAGATACTTTAAATATCTGGAGTCTAGGAAAAGTTCAATAAGGTAACTTTTTAGTATGGGAAATATTCATGTGACATTTGCAGGTAAATTGAATATTCTGTAGCTGTTCCACAAATCAGAAATAAAATTTAGGATTTTTAAAGAAGGATCCTTTTATCATTATTGAGTATAGCTGCATGATGGATGCAGAATAAATATGATAAATAAACATTTGCCTTTCATTTTCAAAAGCTAATGTTATTCCTTGGTATGAAGTTGAAGATAATAAAATTATAGGAATGGAAGCAACCTCACATGCTAGGCATGAATTCATATATTCTATTAGCCACCTAGAAACTGCGAGTGACAGGATGCCTACCTTTGCCATATTGGCCCTACTGTAGCTCTAGGTTAGCATAGTGCCTGGCCCATTGACACAAGGATGGTGGTTAGTGAATGGTTGTGGAATAAATAAATGAATAAACAAAATCCTATTTCACCTTGGAACAACAATGGTCTCAATTATTTTAATCAGTTTAGCAAAGTACCTTTTCAATCTTTTTAGTTAATTCTCACCACTGATAATTCTCACTCATATCCCAATGCCTTACTCAAGATGAGCAATCTTCAATCTTTTTGGAATAAAAAACTCCCTTTTAATGGCAAACATCTCATATCCTATGTTGGTTTGAAGCTCTATGTACCCCAAGAAAAACATGTTCTTAAATTTAATCCATTTCTGTGGGTGTGAAACCATTTTAAGTAGGATCTTTTGATGAGGGTATTTCACTTACCATATGGCCCAGCCCAATCAGGATGGGTCTTGATCCTTTTACAGGAGTCCTTTATAAGCAGAATGAAATTCAGTCGGAGAGAGAGAGAAAGCCACAGAAGAAACTGAAATTCAAAGGAATCCAGAAGAGAACAGAGTTGCCAGGAGAGGCCACCATGTGTCTTGCTACATGACAAGCTAAGGACCAAAGATCACTAGCAGTCAGCCCTAGAACGCCAGTCTTTGGGAAAAAAGCATTCCCTTGATGATGCCTTGATTTGGACTTTTTCCCAGCCTCAAACCTTGAATGAATAAATTCCCATTGTTTAACCTGACCCATTTCATGGTCTTTGTTTAAGCAGCCTAGGAAACTAAAACACACTCCCAAAACCATCATTATACTTTTTGTATTTAATGATTGAGAAAAATACTTGTGGTCCCATAAATTATAAGACCCCTTGAAATAGTTCAGTGACAACTTCCCAGTGCCCCCATCCCTGGTCTGGAGCCCAGTAATTGGAAATTAAAATTTTCTAGATTCTGTCTTTGCAGTCTTGTTCAGGAGAGAAAGAGAAAAGGATTGCTTCACATCCTGTACATGAAAATCCTCAATGTGATTGCCAATTGCTGCATCGGTCACTCTTAAGTATTTTTAAAACTTAGCAAAAATAAATCCCTTTAATCTTGCTTCCCAGGCTTTATTTTTCCATTACTTTTCTTTTTCTTAGTCTTCTGAACCTTCTCCAACGTTTCCACATTTTCAAGTTGCAGAACCCACAAGTGGTCACAGCACTGTGGTAGCACTCATTTAATAACTGTAACGGGGTGACAGCTTCTTAAAGATATGCACTTTTCAATGTAGGAAACAGCAAATAAAAATCCAAATCAAGAAATACATGCCACTGAACAATTTTGGCCTATAATGTTTAGTGAAAAAGATATCACAATATAATCCATAAAGTTACTGTATTTCTTGGAGCTTATCTGTCCCATGCTAGTGTTATTCTGCTGTGTAACAGGATACACAGTTCATGTCTCTAACCCATAAAAATGCAGGAATGAGTCCCATATGTACCTTTGCCTAGTCTTTATGATGTAGACTCTGATTAGCTTCTGGGCCACACAAGTTGAACTAACGTGTCCTTCCAAACAATTCTGTTATATTTCATTGCTTGGACTCCTGTTGGCAGGCTGATGAAACGAACAGTTGTTGTTCTCCCTACTTTTTCAACCCAAGAACAGTATCTTGGAGTGTGTTCCTGGGAGCTAAATTATCACTTCCTTGCTCAGCCTTTTAAAGCAGTAATAAAGCCCAAATCACATTATTTTTATCAGTGTAGGTGGGAATTATGAGCTCACTAGAGATTTTCCAAATCCTGAATTGGCTGCAAGTCGATTTGGTAATTTATCTAAATCCTCAGGGCCACTGCATTGTGGAAGAAGTTGGAAATGTATGTTTTTGGGTTCTTATTTGAGTTAATGCTGGCTTTACTTCCTACCAATGCATTCTCTGACTCAATCTGAGTTTAATAGAGGGAGCAGCAAACTTGGAATCACAAAATGCGTTACTTCCTGGCATTCCCCCTTATCATCAGTGAGGCTTTGGGCAAGTCACTACCTCTCTGAGCTTGCTTCCTCTTCTCTAATATTGAAATAATATCTGCCATAGCTGTTATTCTGAGGATCAAATGGGACAATGTTCAAGAATATGCTGTGTAAACCATAAAACAGAATAAAAATATAAGGTGTTATTGTAATTATCAGCCGCAGCATCTCAGGGTCTAAAAATTTATGTGTGACTTTATCATCCAATGATTCCATAAAGGAATTAGCAAACTAAGCCCAGTGGGCCAAACTTAGTCCATGGCCTATTTTCAATAGTCCATGAGCTAAGAATGGCTTTACACTTTTAAAGGATTATAAAAACAAAAAACAAAAGAACACAATGAAGAATTTGCGAGTGACTGTATGTGGTCAGCAAAACGTAAAATATTTACTACCTGGCCCTTTACAGAACAAGTTTGCTGACCCCTGATACGGTAGACATAAGTCACATGAATGTATAGCCACAATGTCCCTGTCAAATTCTGAGAATACCACCCTCTGCTGCCGCCTCCACTTCATCTCTTACTTCAAGATCTCTCCCAATTCGACACCAAAACACTCTGCACTCAAATAGCCCATTATTTTGTTATTAATAGGTGGATATAAAGTTTCTTCAATCACATGTAAAAGATTAAAACAATTCTCAAATCACATGGTTTGGGAAGCCAACAAATTCATTTGTGCAGATTGAGCTGTGGGCATAAATTATTTTTAAAAAGACCAAAGGATTTTACATTTCACTTTTTTGTTTCCCTCCTAATAATCTGCTACAAATAGAATTATCTCATCTCCCTTTCTTCTATCACCACAATCTTCAAAACCCCTTAATCCAAACTGATACTAGTGGCAAAGAGCCTCAGACATAATTAAATTGAACCATATGGATTCTGGATCAAGATTAAGAAAAAAATTAAAGCATTTATTGTGTTGAAATTTCTTACGCCAATTTTCTGCTAAAAAGGAGGATTCAAAAGGTCAGGGATTTTGGAGCACAGACTTAGTGGTATATTAGTTACAGTAATTCAGCCTGAAAATTCCAGCAGAAATAAATACAATGGAATGCCATGAATTACAAGAGACCACAACTTTAATCAGCTCATGGGAAAAGAAAAACATGCATTTGCCTATTGACAGTTGATAAACTAAATCGTGAAGATTGCTTGGAGGCTGGGGAGCACTAGGGCCTCACCACTGCTCCAATACGTTGAAGCAAACACTTTGAGCTTTTATTCCCGAGCCTCCCGCCCCGGCTGGTTGTGATAAAAAGGAATACAGAGCAGGATCCTATTGCATTTCTCTTGCAGCTATTCATTGTACTCATTTAATGGGTATTCTCTGAGTCAGACAATACCCCAAAGCATGGAAACCAATAGGTACTGAAAGTCTATGAAAAATAACAGAATGACAGAAATTTTATGAATAATTTTACTCCAACTTCAGATAGAACATTATAAACCATAACACAAATGTGTGCATTTTGATGTTGAAAATCTTATTTACACCATTATATAGTAGAAAAATTCATAATTAAGGAGAATACTATGCTAGAGACATATAAATATTTGTTGTATAACTTTTAACTCAAAAATCTTACAGAACTCTTAGGATTCTATTGAAGCACAGTATCCAGATTTCATATGAATTTTGGCCTATAACAATAATGCCTGAGTTTTTAAATCTTCACCTTCTTAAGATTAAACAGTTGACAATGCCAAAAGAATTTTGGAGAGGCTATTTAAATAAATTGATTCTAAAATTCACATAGAATACAAAATATATGGTATTAGCCTAGAAAATGTTTGAAAAATGATAAGAATGAGGCAAAAATTGCCTTTCCATATAGGAAAATATACTCTAAAGTGACAGTAATTAATATGGTGAGGCAACAATGCAGGAATAGTCAGATAGCTCAGTTAAAACAGAACAGTCTAGAAACAAATCACAGAATATGTGGGAATCCAATCTATGAAAAAGTGGTATTTCAGATTAGTAAACTGTTTGGAGACAAGTGCTAGAAAATTGCAAAAAAAATTGACCTTATCTCAAGCTTTATACAAAAATGAATTTCAGAATAATTAAATATTAAATAATTAAATTTTAAATATTTTAAATTTAAAAAGATGAGATGTAAGATACTTTATTAGCACTACTCAAATGGTGTTATCAACATCAAAAACCATGAGGAAATCATAAAAAGGTTTGATAACATACAGTTTCAAACTGCTTTATGGTGAGGATGTCATAAACAAAGCTAAAGGACAAACAACAAACTAGAAAAAAAAACTTGCAACACAATTGACAGAGATATTTTCCTAAATAGATAAAGATCTCTTACAGATCAGCTGGGGGAAAAAAAAAAAGATGCAAATGCTATGAGCCCCCAAAATGGACAAATACGTGAACAGGCAAGTCACAAAAGAAAAAATACAAATGACCTATAAAGGATGAAAAGATGCTCCTATTCATTGATAATTAAAGAAATAGAGATGGTTAACAATGAGATACAAAATATTACCTCTCTTGAAGGCAATCTGGCAGTAGGTATAAACATTTAACCTAGCAATTTCACTGCTACATATTTAACCTTAAGGAAATTGTTAAACAAATGCACAATGAAATATATATAAGGAAATTTATTTGTAAATAGTAATAATAAATTGGGACAAAACTAATTATCCATAGATAGAGAATTGGTTACCTAAACTATACAGTGCAATGTTATGCAGTCATTTAAGAGAATGATAGACACTATATAAATAGAATACTGGAATTACATTCATTTAAAATTAACACTAGTTATTTCCATGTGCTGCACTTATTTGTTTTGTCGTTTTGTTTTTGCTTTCTTCTTTGCAATCACTTGATTACTTGATTAAAATAATAATGTGTGTGAATCATTTTTAACAAAACCAAAATGAGATAGATCTATATGTACTCTCATGGAAATATAGCCATGATTTTTTAAGCAGGTTAAGAACAATATGTGCATTGTAGTCCCATTCAAGTAAAAGTGTGGAAGGATATACAACAAAAAGAAAATAGAAGAAAGAAAGGAAACCAGGAGATACTAAGAGGTACCTATCTTTGAGAAGGTGGGAATATAGATGTTTTCTAATTTCTTCTATTTGCTTATTATTATTTTCTCTTTTTTCTCAGGTTCAAGTCCGTAATGTTCTTATAATAACTTACATATTTTAAAAACTACACCCTATATTTTAATTAAAAAGGAGATTGAATAGTTTAACTCAAAATGAAGGTAACTATCTAGGTGTCTAGCAGACAGTAGGTCTTCATTAACTGTTTTTGTTTGTTTATTTGTTTATAAGAGAAACCCTAAGGCAAACATTAAGTCATCAAAAGAGCTCAGGCTTCCCTTTATTTACTTATCTCTATTTGTCTCCCAGTTGTGAAATGGGGATGGTAATACATGCCAGTGTATTGAGTTGTTGCAACGAATGAGAAACTAAGTTTCTGTAAGTATAGAGTTTTACCTAGCTTCTTCTTTAAAAGAATAACAATTGTAAAATTAATAAATGACAAACTTTCTGGTTATATGCCGCCGCTGTCCAGGCCCTTTCTGGAACTCAGGCCAAATTTCCATTAGTCTAAATGGGAAACATCTTCAGAAAAGACTGAAATTTTGGCATAAAAATCATTTTATAACATGTTCCTTCCTGGGTAAATTACTTTGTGAAAATTAATAATTGGCTCCATGTCTCAAGTCCTGAAAGAAGGGCTGTATATAGCCTGCAGTGAAATCTACGACGCTAATGCTTATTTAGGCAGTTAATAAAACATACATGCTTATTATCCAATGGCCTATTTAGTGCTCCGTCTGAGCCACCACTGTGGCTTTTGGATCTACCGAAAACTGCACCATAAATATGTGTTGTTTCCTTAATAGAACTTAAGTGAGTTTTTTAATTGTTACAGAGCGTCATTTAAACTTCTATCCCAGCTCTTTAAAGTGTGGAGATCTGGCTCAGAAGAGAGTAACGGTTTCTCTGTTCTGTTTTGTAAAGTTAGATACTGGCACCTTTCTGACACCCCAGATGCTCAGTCGAACTACACGTGAAATTCAGCATGGAAAATGAGTCCAGGTGACCCCACTCCATGGTCACAAAAATTATAGCTGAACTGACCTCATTTGAACCCGTGAAGTATCCTCTGGCCTAATATCAGAACATAGCCACCTCGTTACTTTACCTATAATTAAATCTCTCATTAAGTATCCATCTTTGAAGCCATAACCTCTCTGAAATTGGAGAGTACTGTCATGAACGCAGGTAGCTCATTCTCTGCCTGTGCAACATTTCTTCACAACACTTGGGAGTGGGGGCATTGAGAAAGTGTGTGTTTTCTGCTTTAGTCACTAAAATAAGCATAGCAAAAGCGATAACACCAGACTCTCTAGGGGTTTATTGGTGCCACCCAAGGAAGAAATAATGTGAAAGAAAGGAAAAAAGAAACGGTCTGAATCTCCCATTTCCTTAGGGGATGGAAGGTAGGTAATGGGGTGGAAGGCGGGTGTGTGGGTCAATTTGAATGGAAATTCCAGAACCTACCTATTGGGGAAAAATTTTTAAGAATGAACCAAGTCCACAAGCATAATCTTTGCCAAATTAAGCAAACAAAAGCAGGAGGAGAAGGAAGAGAAGGAGGGAAAGGAGAAGAAGGAGGGATGGAGGAAGAGAAGGAGAAAAGGGAAATCTCTTTCCCAGTGGAAAGTTATGACAAAGCAAGGAATTTTCTTTTAAATGAGATGTGCTTTAACTTCTCTGAGCCAAGAGTACTGCCACCAGCCAACCACATTTATGGCGCATCCTTATTACACCATCTTTTTAGCTTGTATAAAGTCATTAGCCTCAGGTATGATCAAATACTCAAACTCTGTCAGGCCCCCCACTTCAGAGGGCTCACAAAGTCAGGAAACTAACTATGGGAAAAGCTCCACATGTAATCACCAAGGACGAGGAGATGATAAATAAATTTCTATAATAAATTCTGAGTAGAAAGCATGTTTCAAAACTGTTTGCCCAGGCCTTTTTTTTAGGTAGTTGAGGAATCACGCACATTTAACATACAAGCTCTGGCTCTTGCTCTTGTATGTTAAAGGTTGGGTCTTGAAGATATTACCTTTTTAGGTTTATTTTGTTGCTGAGCCCATTCATTCACTCATGTACTAAACCCCTGCCATGTAAAAGCCCTAGTGTCAGGGAGATAAGAAAGGTAGAGAAGGCACAGCCCCCACCCTTGGGAAGTGACAATTTAGTGGGGAAAACAAACTCATAAATAGATCATTTCAATCCTTGAGAGAATTATTATCACAGCATAGCTGCCCGTTTTCACCGTTCATCCTTCAAGATCCATTTTAAATGTGGCCACCTCTTAGAAGTCTGCAGAAGCTCCCCTGACTCAGGTGCATTAACTCTTCCCCTACTTTCCATAGTACTTTATCGTGTTTCAAGCAGAACACAGATTTAGTGTTATGGTTCATTTTACATACATGAATCCTGAATAGACTGTGAGCAGAGCGTGAGATCAGGCAGGGGCCGGGTGTTGTTTATCTGTATCCTGGGTGCTTAGCACAGTCCTCGGCACACTATAGACACTCCATAGATGCTTATTAAATTGAACTGAATTCCGATGATTCATTTAATTCTTAGTGTACTGGGTCATCCCTTTAATTATTTGTTCCCTCCAAAGTAGCCATGCAAATTTACAATGGCCCAATGAGCCTGGAAGATAATAATTAATCTTTGAGGAAAGAAATGAAACTGGAGCCAACAGTTTTTCCAACAATTTGAAATGGATGTCACAGTTCTAATAGTGTCTTCCTTTTGGTAACTAACTAGCAGGACTTCAGGGTAGCTGTGGTGTAAGTGGCCACTGAGAATGAAGGGAGCTGACACTTCCCAGTTATGGTTTTAATCAAATGTAAAAGCCTTTTCTCTTGCACAAGTGTAGTTTCTAAAGGATGCTTCCACTCCTTTATTTTACTGCCTTCGGGGTTCATTTTCCATCTCCTTAAAACTATTGTTCTTGAAAAGAGCTGCTGTTTCCAACTGAAAATATAAAAGATAAGGTGGAAGCTTTAGATATTTTTTAAAAAGCCAATCACATTGAGACTGTACCAATGTTGATGGTTGTTTTCAAATACTTTTAGAAATAATGCCTTACATAGAACAGTTGATAAAAATCAAACAAACCAATAAAAAGGAGCCAATTGACAGAAAGTCTCTTTTCCATTGTTACTCTAATCTGACATTTCCATCATCTCCGACCTCTCAGTGTTACCAAACTCTCATGTTTCATGGACTAGAAAAATCATTGGAATCCTGAAGTAGGCTTTGCCAAACTTTTACTTTACCTAATAAGGGCTTTAAAAATCAAAATCAACAATTGCTACCCATTTTCACATTATTTCACACAAGAAAGGACATTAAAACATGTAAAATATAGAAGGGCCTAATATCTGAAGATAGACATTCAAATAGAATAAACCTAGCTTTCAAAAAACTTCATGTCTTTATTACTCTCATGTTTACTGTAGACCAGTGAAAACTTTGGCATTGACTTGCAGTGTCACTCATTTCAATCTTTGCAATTTCTGTGCCTTATTCATCTTCTGTTTTATTCATTCCTGCATCATTCCATCATCCAACAAAGCCAACTGAGTCCATACTATGTACCAGGGAGCTTGGTAAGAACATTGATTTTGTATGTTCTCATAGCACTTGCTAAAGCAATCTGCTCATAAGAAGTACTTGCTAAACAATAGTTGCATTGCATTGAATCAACCTGGATAAATAGCACCAATAAAAGCTGATGATTTTAACAAAGATTTCACAAAGAAAGAACTAACCCATAGCATTAACAGTTTGTTCAGTGTAAAAATATTGACAAAGAAAGTCGTTTTTAGAGTACTTTGCTACTTTGTGCTATGTGATAATTAGCATTGTAGCATTCTAGAATAATTAGAATAACAGAAAATATCTTACTGAAGAGATTTAATTTTTAAAACAAATTAATATTAGAGGCAACATCTGTACCCTGCACATGGAAAAAATATTTAAGCAGTACAAGAGCATGTGGTGAAAAGTCTCCCTCTTTCCTCTGAAACTGAGTCTCTTAATTCCCATCACCAGAGGCAGCTATGTCAACTACAGTTACCAATTTTTGTGTATCTTTCCATGGATAGTCTTTGCTTACACAAACACATATATCCTCACTCTTTCATTTTCACAAAAACAATAGTACACCATATAAACTGATCTCTATCTTACTTTTTTTTTTTTTTTTTTGGAGGTACTGGGAGCTGGGGATTGAACCTGGGACCTCATATGTGGGAAGCCAGCACTCAACCGCTGAACCACATTGGTGCCCCTGAGCTGGCTGCTTCGTTCATTTTGCTTGTTGTCCGTCCTTGTTTTTTCAAGAGGCTCTGTGAACTGAACCCAGGACCTCCCATGTGGGAGGTGGGCATGCAACCGCTTGAGCCACATCCACTCCCTCTATCTTGCTTTTTAAAGTTACTAATTTAACTCAAGTCTGGTCCACATTAGAACCTACAGATCTGCTCTCATTCTCTTTAATGTTTGTGTACTTTTGCATTGTGTGGCTATACAAAATTTATATAGCCAACTGTCTTTTAAGGTATTTTAGTCTTTGGCTATTTCACGCAGTAATACAATCGGTGTCCTGGTACCCATCTATGCATATACCTGTAGGATAAATTCCAGGAAGTGCAGTGGGTTAAAGGGTGGGGTGTGCATTTCTGGTATGCATCCTGACTTTCAATAACAACTTGAAAATTTGAAAAGACCCATCCTGCCTTCCTCCTGCCATTTGGTTCTTCCCCAGACTGGCTGACCCTAGTTCCTTTATCCCAGCGGTTCTCAACCCTGCTGCATATCAAAATAACCATGGGGTTTTTAAAAACACCAATACCACCTACTCAGAGATTCTCTCTCTCTCTTTTTTTTTTAAAGATTTATTTATTTATTTACTACGCACCCGCCTCGCCTCGCCTCATTGTTTTGAGCTCGCTGTCTGCTTTCTGTGTGTTCTTCTGTGTCCACCCGTCCTCTTCCCATGCGGCACCAGGAACCAATCCTGGGACCCTCCAGAGTGGAGAGAGGCTGCTCAATCTCCCACACCACCTCAGCTCCCTGGTGCGCCGCATGTCCCGTTGTCTCTCCTCTGTGTCTCCCCTTGTTGGGCCATCTTGCTGTGCCAGCTCTCCGTGCGGGCCAGCACTCCTGCACGGGTCAGCCTGCCCTTCACCAGGAAGCCTCTCGGTCCTCGGACCTCCCACGTGGCAGACTGGAGCCCAACTGCTCGAGCCACATGCGCCTCCCAGAGATTCTCTTTTAATTGATGATTCCAATGTGCAGCCAGTGAGGTTTAGTCTCCAATCCCATAACTCCTTCTTTGGGCTGCCTTCAGTTTGTCTTAGACAGAAAGCCACTCTCAACAGTGAAAAAAGGACAATAATTTGCTCTTCAAATCTGATTGTAGACATCTTGAATCATTGGTAAGAAGGTCAATTCTTTATATACTAAAGGAACCTGCAAGAGGCAGAAAAGCTGTTCCTTTTTCTTTCTCCTTGTTCTTAGCTCCCTCTTTCAGTTCTTAACTGGTTCATTT
This sequence comes from Cabassous unicinctus, assembly GCA_029593785.1. Lineage (NCBI taxonomy): Eukaryota > Metazoa > Chordata > Mammalia > Cingulata > Chlamyphoridae > Cabassous > Cabassous unicinctus. Next base: position 54,902 of record JAQZBX010005248.1, read on the forward strand.
TAAATAGTCCTAGAAATGTTACTGGGTCCTCTGCTCCTCTCTTTAATATGGGTGGAAAAATCAACTATTAGCAGATGTTAGGAGCAAAATCAGAAATGCCAGAGTCCATTATTATCTAAACTTTCGACTACATAGTTTTTAGAGATTCTTGGTTTTTCCCTCTTTTACGTATTTTCTCTTGTCCCCCTGCTCTCTCCCTCTTTTTCTTTTTCATGTTTCTGTTTCTCACTTCTTACCCTATATAGAAACTCATTGCTATAAGGATCGGAATATTGCCAACAGTACTCAGTCTGAATAATTCCTTCAGTTTTCGTGCCTAATAAATCATTGCGCAAGTTTTCCTGTACTTAATGTTGCAAAGCACCTATCGTTGCTCTTCAATAACAATTCATGCTTAGAAGCACATCGGCTCCAGAGAAAAACCGATGAAATCCATAACCTTTTGCTTTAGCTGTTCCTTTACAGATACTGAAAACTCCAGTTGGGGCTTCTTTAAAAGGCTGCTTTATAACAATTAAGCTAGCATGGTAGGAAATTAGTTCCAGCATGTTTTATGGGCAGCTACAATTTTGGTTCAAAGGACAGAGCGCGTAATGTCAGCAATTCCAAAAGGGAAATATTGCAGGCAAATTCCAACACATTTCCATCTCAGGGCTATTGATGAAACCACTGACACCTCACGCCTGTATGCGTCCTCCTAAGAAATAAGTTAATAGCAGAACAATAACGGATGAACTGGGAAGGGGTGGGGGTGGAGGCTCGTCTCTGCTGGGAGTGGAATGATGCGCCCTTAGTGTGATAAGCCAAGCCCATTCCATTAAATCACAAAGCTGTCTCTCCTCTGTGCCTCCCATATGAACGGCTGAAGAAAAATTGTGGAATTGCTAACACTCGCTGCAGCTGTCAGGAAATGATACTAATTAGTTTAATTTGCAATAACACAAGCACTTAACTCTCCAAATAATCTAAGTTAGTAAGTCAGTTTTTATATTATGACAATGGCATGGTTAAGAGACACAGGAGCACTGCTTTTTTGACCTTTGACACACATTTCTTATAAAGGAGCAGATCAAAGATGTTTTGTTTTCCTTCTCCATTATTCTTTCATCTGTTTCAGTGGAAATTATTTGATAAAGAGATGGTGTGGTAGCTCTACATAACAGAAAAGAAGCTGAGACTGATGTTTTAAAAAGCATACATTAGCCAAAGGATTATATCTGTAAAAAGAAACCATCACTGTACTGAACGGATGACACCTCTCAGATCACTAAATCCCCTAGAATTCATATGTTCATGTTTAATCCGCCCCCCCCCCTCCCCGCGTCGCCACCACCACCACCTTTGCCCTTTCTCTGTGATTGTCAGCTCCAGGAAGGGGAGGTCAACTGGTGAGTCTCACTTTCTCCACTTTCTCCTTTTATTCCATTTCTTTCTCAGTGCTCAGGCACAGCGGGCTGCTACTGTTTCTGCTCTTTCCCCTGACAGGCGAATGCTTAATGTCTCGTTCTCTTTCCCCCTTTCCATCCTTTTGGTATCAGTATCTTTTTCATGAAGCCGTAGAGGAAAAAGCTCTCAACAACATTCGCATACATATTAAAGATCTTCATCTGGGGTCTCCTGGCGTCCCTCTGACTTGGGAGCTTGCAGCTGGACGTGCTTTCTGTTTCTTTTGACTTGTTCTTTCTTTCCTGTCATGTTCATTTTCATTCCACACGAGGCCAGGGGTTTGTGGCTGCCACAAAGCACACAAACAATTCCAGACCCTAATGGGATCCTCCTCTGATTAACTGCTTAGATGGTGGGTGAGGGTGGGGAGTCTAGGAGTGGATATTCTTGCTATAGTGTCCCTAGGCTACAAATGGCTTTATACAAGGGTATGCTCTTTTCACCAATGCTTCAATTTCTCAGTCACCTTTAAAAAATAATTCATTATAAAGCTTAACCCAGACCTGTGAAGCCCCTGAAGACCTTGGAGAAGTTTTAGGGATTTCTGTTGTTATTCAAATGAGTGAGAGAAATTTTATTTATATCAACCCAGGTTTGAACTCAGATGGGGATATTTAAAAGGGAAGTTAGGATTTGAGTTTCCCCTTACCCACCGGATTGCAATTCAGAGGTAAAAGCAAAATGTTATTTTCTTTTGGAAGATTTAATTGTAGTTAATGAGAGTTAAATTTAAGAACAAATATCAAATGCCT